>QPMI01000559.1:135000-136960 GCA_004431415.1 Cyanophora paradoxa | reverse complement strand
TAACCCTAACCTAACCCTAACCCTAACCCTAACCCTAACCCTAACCCTAACCCTAACCCTAACCCTAACCCTAACCCTAACCCTAACCCTAACCCTAACCCTAACCCTAACCCTAACCCTAACCCTAACCCTAACCCTAACCCTAACCCTAACCCTAACCCTAACCCTAACCCTAACCCTAACCCTAACCCTAACCCTAACCCTAACCCTAACCCTAACCCTAACCCTAACCCTAACCCTAACCCTAACCCTAACCCTAACCCTAACCCTAACCCTAACCCTAACCCTAACCCTAACCCTAACCCTAACCCTAACCCTAACCCTAACCCTAACCCTAACCCTAACCCTAACCCTAACCCTAACCCTAACCCTAACCCTAACCCTAACCCTAACCCTAACCCTAACCCTAACCCTAACCCTAACCCTAACCCTAACCCTAACCCTAACCCTAACCCTAACCCTAACCCTAACCCTAACCCTAACCCTAACCCTAACCCTAACCCTAACCCTAACCCTAACCCTAACCCTAACCCTAACCCTAACCCTAACCCTAACCCTAACCCTAACCCTAACCCTAACCCTAACCCTAACCCTAACCCTAACCCTAACCCTAACCCTAACCCTAACCCTAACCCTAACCCTAACCCTAACCCTAACCCTAACCCTAACCCTAACCCTAACCCTAACCCTAACCCTAACCCTAACCCTAACCCTAACCCTAACCCTAACCCTAACCCTAACCCTAACCCTAACCCTAACCCTAACCCTAACCCTAACCCTAACCCTAACCCTAACCCTAACCCTAACCCTAACCCTAACCCTAACCCTAACCCTAACCCTAACCCTAACCCTAACCCTAACCCTAACCCTAACCCTAACCCTAACCCTAACCCTAACCCTAACCCTAACCCTAACCCTAACCCTAACCCTAACCCTAACCCTAACCCTAACCCTAACCCTAACCCTAACCCTAACCCTAACCCTAACCCTAACCCTAACCCTAACCCTAACCCTAACCCTAACCCTAACCCTAACCCTAACCCTAACCCTAACCCTAACCCTAACCCTAACCCTAACCCTAACCCTAACCCTAACCCTAACCCTAACCCTAACCCTAACCCTAACCCTAACCCTAACCCTAACCCTAACCCTAACCCTAACCCTAACCCTAACCCTAACCCTAACCCTAACCCTAACCCTAACCCTAACCCTAACCCTAACCCTAACCCTAACCCTAACCCTAACCCTAACCCTAACCCTAACCCTAACCCTAACCCTAACCCTAACCCTAACCCTAACCCTAACCCTAACCCTAACCCTAACCCTAACCCTAACCCTAACCCTAACCCTAACCCTAACCCTAACCCTAACCCTAACCCTAACCCTAACCCTAACCCTAACCCTAACCCTAACCCTAACCCTAACCCTAACCCTAACCCTAACCCTAACCCTAACCCTAACCCTAACCCTAACCCTAACCCTAACCCTAACCCTAACCCTAACCCTAACCCTAACCCTAACCCTAACCCTAACCCTAACCCTAACCCTAACCCTAACCCTAACCCTAACCCTAACCCTAACCCTAACCCTAACCCTAACCCTAACCCTAACCCTAACCCTAACCCTAACCCTAACCCTAACCCTAACCCTAACCCTAACCCTAACCCTAACCCTAACCCTAACCCTAACCCTAACCCTAACCCTAACCCTAACCCTAACCCTAACCCTAACCCTAACCCTAACCCTAACCCTAACCCTAACCCTAACCCTAACCCTAACCCTAACCCTAACCCTAACCCTAACCCTAACCCTAACCCTAACCCTAACCCTAACCCTAACCCTAACCCTAACCCTAACCCTAACCCTAACCCTAACCCTAACCCTAACCCTAACCCTAACCCTAACCCTAACCCTAACCCTAACCCTAACCCTAACCCTAACCCTAACCCTAACCCTAACC
>QPMI01000559.1:0-127500 GCA_004431415.1 Cyanophora paradoxa | reverse complement strand
AATGGGCCAATGTCAGCCTCGTTTAAGCATTGATCAGATTCTACGAGATGTTGAGGCCAATCCTTGGGCCCTCTTAAGCGGTAAGAACGTTCACGGAAATTGTGCGGTTGATGATTTGATGCCAATTTTGCAGAGGACCGGTTATCAGAGACTTTGGACCGATGCAGGCAGTGCCTCCTTGATGAAGACAGCAGCGAGATTCCGGTGCTCCAATAGAATCTAGATTTATAGCAGGATCTAGCGGTTGAGCCCTCGACTCACACAGAGCTGACATTTGTGCGCACTAGCGTGATGCTACAAGCAAACTGCGGAAAATGCTGGACATTCTGGTTGATAGGGGAGCCTCGAGCATAACGCGATATGTCACTCAACTTCAGGCGAACTCAAGCGAGTTCAAGCAGGCCTTCCGGCTCTCAAAGTAAAGATAATTATTTTGTCCTCATCTCACTCAATGCTGATAATCGTGATAGCCCTCGTGCTGTATTCGAGTGGGCGTTGTCCACTTTGGATATTCTCAGGAAGTCAGGTCTGGACCTGTGCAGGTCTCTGATCGAGTCAGATGTCACATCTCCAAGCATCTGCATAAACGTTAACCGTCTTGCTGCAAAATGCCGTGCCCTTGCTGGCATTTTTTCATCATTGGAAACTCGTGGCGACTCAGATAGTGCTGGCCGCGGTGAGTTTATCGCCCTCTTGTTTTTCTTTAATTTGCTAGTTATTAATTGCATGCAGAACGCATAGCGAGTGCATTTCAATTGGCGTCGCTCATGGCTGTGGCGCTTGAATTTGCCGACCTGCTCTACCAGATGCGTCTGCGTAAGCCTTTGTTATTTCTGACAGTCACACCCGTTGATTAGAAAGAGCAGAGGCGATTCCCTCTGCTCTACGAGATGTTGAGGCCAATCCTTGGGCCCTCTTAAGCGGTAAGAACGTTCACGGAAATTGTGCGGTTGATGATTTGATGCCAATTTTGCAGAGGACCGGTTATCAGAGACTTTGGACCGATGCAGGCAGTGCCTACTTGATGAAGACAGCAGCGAGATTCCGGTGCTCCACTAGAATCTAGATTAATAGCAGGATCTAGCGGTCGAGCCCTCGACTCACACAGAGCTGACATTTGTGCGCACTAGCGTGATGCTACAAGCAAACTGCGGAAAATGCTGGACATTCTGGTTGATAGGGGAGCCTACGAGATGTTGAGGCCAATCCTTGGGCCCTCTTAAGCGGTAAGAACTCTATGTGTGCTCTTTCTAAGCTACGGGCGCGCCGGACCTCCTACCTACAGCGCTTTAACTGTACCCGTGCTGTTTGGGTGAGAGCGTAACCCGCAGGGACTGGTGCCCTGATGGAAAAAAGGGGATGGGAGCCGAGCCTAGCTACGAGCTGAGCAGGCGCTTCGCGTCCACGCCCGTGCCGTAGCGGATCAGGATGCCCCTGCGAGAGGTCTGTGCGATCAGTACGATTACGATTGCGAATCGGGCGGCGCTGGGAGGGCGAGCCGGCCCTAGACGGAAAATTACGCCGTGGCTAGGCCGTGTCGGGACTAGGCGGGGGGGGGGGCAGCGATTGTGTATAGGCGTGTATAGACACAACACGCACCGCGCGGCGCTGCCGTCGCGGTCCGCCCGGAAGCCGCACCCGGGGCGGCACTCGAAGACCCTCTTCGAGCCGAGCCCGTAGTTGATCTTGCCGCACACCCCGCACGTCTTCGAGGTCCAGGCCTCGCAGACGAGCTGGAGCGTGCACGGCGGGTCCTCGTCCTTGGGGTGCCGCCGGACGGCGTGCTGCAGGAGCTGCCGGAACCTGCGCAAAATAAGCATCAAGACCGTGTGGCAGAGGGGGTCGAAACGCAAGACCAGCGTACTCGTAGTGGCGGCAGTCGAGAGCCTGACGCGCCACCCACGGTCCGTTTTTTTCCCTTCAAGAATACCTGAAGCCTTCTCACTTCGAGATTTACAGGTTCCAGCAGCGTTTTCAGCTGTGAGACGAGCAAGTGATGATGCCAACACGTTGGAAGACCTGCTTAAATGTTTTTCTGCTCAAACCCCTGCCATGGCATTGCTCCTTCCTTGGCACAGGAACTTCTCGGAAGGAAGAAGCTGCCCTCCTGGAAGCCCTTGTGCAAGTTCCTGGTGGGGTTGAGTACATTGTTGCGCGGCATCTTTCAACGGCTTGTTTCGAAGAAGCAGCTACCAAGGTCGATTCCCCCACACGATAACAACCCAATGATAGCTTACGCATACCTTGGCCAACTTGTGCATGGCATTCCAGCTGGTGTTGCGAATTCTGTTGGCCAGCGACATGCTGGTGTTGCGAAGACGTCGACGTCTTAGCTTTGATCTGCAATTACGATCATAATAAGGACGTCGACGTCTTAGCTTTGATCTGCGATTACGATTAGGGCGTCCTTGATCTGCGATTACGATCATAATTAGGACGTCTTAGCTTTGATCTGTGATTACTACATAGACGGCTCATGTGCGTTACGGCTCATTCCCACACTTGTAGCCCGGACCTGCGTTTCAGTACGTGTCCAAATGCGAATGACGTAGGAGGCAGATCCGCCCCGACGGCGGCGAGAGGTCGTTGTGGCAGGTCCGATCCTTCCCACGGAAATGTAAAGGTTGAAAAGGGCTGGACCGGAGGTGCTGATGCTCCTTGCCCCCATGTTCCAACATGCTGCCTCTCACATGCCATGCCAGCTGTCGCGTATACGTAGCGCGCTGCCCCCCTCGCCCCGCCATGCTACAACACACAAATCCCAACCGAGTGGTGCAATTAACTTTCTGGGTAGTATGCGCACCTAGGCCTAGGTCCCTAACACGCGTGTATGCATACGTGCACTTGCAATATTTATTAATTGCACGCGTGCATATACGTATGTACGTACATGTCACAGTGTGCCACATGTGCATGCAGTGCTGCCAGGCTGCCTGCAGCTGATCGCGATCGATATCGCCATACGTACAGATAGATCGATATCTGCATGCGCAGTGCATGCGCAGCTGCTCATGCGCATGCATGCGCACATCATGGCATATGCATGCGCACGCACCGGCGTGTAAGACTTATATACCGCGCTGACTTAACTACCGCGCTGACAAATTACCGCGCTCAAAAGTTTTAGAACGCAGTAATTTGGTAGCGCAGTATATGTATTACCCCCTTTGCTAACAAATAATACATTTTCGAACTTCGGAAGACGATGCATGGAACGCGGTAATATTTGGTAGCGCGGTAAATTAAGCGCAAATCGGGGCCCAAATTTTTGAAACGCGCTAATTTGTGACGCGGTATTTAAGTCTTACACGGTAGCGTCGGTAGGACGTATGCGGGCATGCGCATGCATGCCCCGCCGCGCGCGGCGCGGCCCGGCGGGCGCCGGCCGTGGGCCCGCCGCCCGGCCCGGCGGCCCGGCCGCGCGCGCGCGCGCGGCCGGCCCGGGCCGCATTTAAAAAAACACGAAACAAAAAGTTCGCAAAAAGTTCCGCATTTAAAAAAACACGAAAACAAAAGATATATAAGAATTAAAACAGGAACAAAAACTTCGCAGAAAAACGTCCTTGCTCAATTCATTCCCGCTTCAGGCTTCCGCTGGGTCACACCCCCAATGTACACAGCTCGCGAAAAAAAGTCGGTCCCCGCAATTCGACTTGGCTGGGACTCGACTTGGGACTCGAATAATTCTCCCCTACAAAAGTTAAAACACCCGGGGTAGACGTACGCGACTCGGCGAAGCGCGCGACCAGCACGCACCGCAGCTTCCGCACGCAGCAGAGAGCGTCACAGCTAGCCTCCAGGTCGCATATGGAGCAGGAACGGCCGCCTTCGGGCACCGCCGCGACGAAAACCAAGAGTCTGGTCAAACTCGATCGCCTTCAAGGAAAGCGTGCGCGAAAACTAGCCCGACGATTTTCAAAGTGCTTCAGACAAAGTTTAGATAGTCAAGCACTCTAGCTCTGTGTTTGATGGCAGCCCTCGCTCCGTCAGCTGCGCGAAATGGCCGTCGCGTTTGTGCAGGGCCCCCCATCTGAGAAGGTTCCGGGCTCGAGCGCGGGCGACCTCCAGTAGCTCCAGTTCGTCTCAGAGCAAGCTTACAGTGCGCCAGGTGTGATCTTTCTCGCATCTGGGCTCGCCCCCGACCCGCGCGCGCTGACTACATGTACAGCGCTAGCCGCAGCCCGCGGCCCGACGAGAGCCGGTTCGCCAAGATGGCGCAGGATGGCGCCAAGCTATACATCACGAATAGGTGCGTGGCGAAGCGCCACGCTGCCGCGCCCACGAGCTCCGCGTTCGCACACTCCGCGCCGGCGCCGGCGCCCTAGGCCTGATCGGATCCGCCGGCGCCTGCCGCAGGCACCGGGACGCACGCCGCAGAGGCATGCTTCTTTCGCTCAGACCCGCTTCGTGTCCCACCGCGCCCAGGCAGACGCGCGCTCGTGTGCAATCAAGCTTAAGCGGCATGCCAGCCTCACGGCGACGGTGCCGGCTGGCTGTGTCGGATCCTTCGGGCGCGAACCGCTGTTTGTCGTACCCGCCCGTGCTCGGGGTATACCCCCCCTCGAGCCCGCGGCGGCGCAGGGCCAGGCGGGGGACCTGGCGGCGCTCCCGGCGGCCCCGCCGGCCGTCCTCCTCGGCTCCAGCGGGCCCCGCTCCGCCGCCCCGGCCCCGGGCCCCCTGGGCCGGCCCGTCGCGCCCCGCCCCCTCCGCCGCGCCGCCCTCTTCCGCCTCCTCCGCCGCGTCCTCGCCGCCGCAGGCCCCGGCCCCGGCCCCGGGCCTCGTGTGCAGACGCAGGCGGCCGCGGTTCCAGATGGCATGGCTGCAACGGCGGGGCGATGCGGGTTGAGACGTCTAGGGCCATGAGGCACATCTAGAGCACGCGCAGAGCTCGCGTACGGGCGGCGGCACGCACCCCCGCCGCCATGGCCAGAGGCACCTGCTCCACTGAGTCCAGTGGGTGGGCCGGGTGGCACCTGGGAGATTTGATTTCGCTGCTTACTGCGAGGGCCGCCGGGCCGCCGCTAACGCAGATCGATGCACACCTCAAAAGAGCATGTGCAGTTGAAGCGCGGTCCCCGGGGGTGCATCCACAGCGAAGATCGCCTGCTCCTTCAGAAGGCTTGGGGTGGGGGCACCTGCGCGATCTAATTTCGCTCTAGACCGCGAGGGTTCGCCGAGTCGCTGGACCACCGTTAACGCAGATCGATGCACATCTCGAAAGAGCATGTGCGGGTGGAGCGCGGCTCCGGCGCGTGCATCTGCAGCGGGAACCGGGAATCGCCTTCTCCTCCAGAAGGCTTGATCATGATCATGAGGGGGGGGGGCCTTTGCGATCTAATTTCGCTCCCGGCCGCGGGGGTTCGCTTGGCCACCGCTAACGCAAATCGATGCGAGCCTTGATAGAGCGTGTGCTGATGCATCGCGGCCCCCGTCGGTGCATCCTCAGCGGAGATCGCCTGCTCACAGTCAGTGAGCTAGTGAGTTCCTGGGCGACTGGCTGGCCTCAGCTGGCCGCTCTTCAAGCCAGAATCATTATCACATGTATAAATGTCACCACACCAAGATCCAGGGTGATCCGAAGTGTTTTTGGGCCGGACCGATGTTTTGAACTTCACTCGTCACGGCGTAGGACTCTCTCTGGAACTTTTCAGTTTTCAAGTTTCAAGATGCCACCCTGACCTGCTCATGATGCCTTATTGAACTTCGGAAGCATCGACTCACTCAGTAGTGGCGATTTCACGCCCCCGGGGGTTTTCGAGGGTGCTGAAGACGGTGGTGGTGGTACCGAAGACCGCCGATTAAAGCCTGGACCTGCATTCAAGATCCGCTGCAATCTGCGGCCCCATCTGGCCCCAGGACGATTCTCGCCCGCCCGGTCGCATCTAGCGCCTGGGACGCGAGATATACATCATCTAGATGCATTTACAGCTTCGTACATGCTTAACAAAGCGCTCGCCGACCCAGACGGCGCAGGCGGGGCGCCGGCGGGTTTCGGAGAGGGACGGAGAGCAGGAGAGCAGGCGGGACGGAGAGGCCCTGAGAAGAATGCGCCCCGGCGCCGCCCGCGGCCCCTGCTCGCGCACCGAGACCCGCCGCCGCGCGTCGGCCTGGCCTACGCCGCCCGCCAGGGCCCGCCCCGCCGCCCCCGAAGCCGCAGGCCTGCGCCCCGTCGTCGGCAGCCCCTCGGCGCCGCCCGCGGCCCCTGCTCGCGCACCGAGACCCGCCGCCGCGCGTCGGCCTGGCCTACGCCGCCCGCCAGGGCCCGCCCCGCCGCCCCCGAAGCCGCAGGCCTACGCCCCGTCGTCCGCAGCGCCCCGGCGCCGCCCGCGGCCCCTGCTCGCGCACCGAGACCCGCCGCCGCGCGTCGGCCTGGCCTACGCCGCCCGCCGGGGCCCGCCCCGCCGCCCCCGAAGCCGCAGGCCTGCGCCCCGTCGTCGGCAGCCCCTCGGCGCCGCCCGCGGCCCCTGCTCGCGCACCGAGACCCGCCGCCGCGCGTCGGCCTGGCCTACGCCGCCCGCCAGGGCCCGCCCCGCCGCCCCCGAAGCCGCAGGCCTGCGCCCCGTCGTCGGCAGCCCCTCGGCGCCGCCCGCGGCCCCTGCTCGCGCACCGAGACCCGCCGCGCGTCGGCCTGGCCTCCGCCGCCCGCCGGGGCCCGCCCCGCCGCCCCGCGTCGCCCGCGTCGCCCCGTCGTCGCCCGCGTCTGTCGCGCCCTGCTCGAGCACCGAGACACGCCGCCACGCGTCCGCGGCCGACGGTCGGCCCCGGCTCGGACGCGCGGACCGCAGAGCCGCATGGTGGCTACTACAGGTACAGTAGCTACTACAGGTACATGCAGTGGCTACTACGGGAGTGTCAGCCTGCGTGTTTGTCAGCGACAGGGGCAACGGGCCCGGGCAACGGGGGCAACGAGCGCACCACGAGCCGTAGCGGATCATGAGTGCGTCGTGCTCGCTGCGCGCGGGCGTCGTGCGTCGGCCGCTGCTGCGGCAGAACGAAGGCGCGCTAGGCCACAGTACGCCCGGACGCATCCAAACTATACTGCCTGGCTGTCTTCGATCCTCGGGCCTACGCAATGCTGATGTGGGCGCTGGTGTCAACACTGTCAAGAGGCGTGCTGTTTGTTGAACTTCTCTCTAGATCTGCCAGCGACCGCCGACCGGAATCTCTCCTCGATCTCGTTAAAACTACTGATAGAAAGAAATAAGCTCTATAAGAATGCATATATATGCCATATATATGAAAAGATTTAATTGACCGGCGTAGGGATTTTCCAAGTCGACTTGCTCCCCCCCCTGTCATACAAACCGAGTTGTGGGGACCGACTTTTTTTCGCGAGCTGTGGTAAGTGCACCACATTTTCTTTCCCAACCTTGCCACTGGTGCGTTTGTTTCGCGCGCGCGGAGGCTTGCGCATGCGAGCGCCCTGTCACAGTGCACGTGTCAATTGTGCAGTATTTCTTAATGTATGACGGGGCGACGGCGCGGTCGGGGCGTCGGGCATGGGCTCGTCGTCAAGGGGAGCGGAGGGCGGCGGGGGGCATGCGCAGGCCCGGCGGCCGCGTAGGAGATGCCCATCGTCCCCGGCGGGCGTGAGGCGCAGGTCGTGGCCTGGAAGGGGACGCCCTGGGGCTGCGTCGGGGCACCGCCACGGCCGCCGCCACCACCACCGCCACGTCCGCCACCGTAGCCACCGCTAGAGCTGCCGCGACTGCCTCCAGAGGCGCCGCGGCCCCCTCCGGAGCCGCCGCGTCCACCACCGCGGCCTCCCGAGGGCGCCTTCGGGCCAGCCATCAACACAGAACTGCTGCACGGTTGCTGCTGCACGGTTGCGCCGCATGCGCAGGTACTCCTCGGCGAGTGGGCTCCAGTTGATGCCGGTATAGAAACGATTTTGGACGATTTCGGGGCGGACGTCGACGCTAGACCGCGAGAGTGCTGACGGGGGGCTGTTGGGCAGAGGGCTGAGCCGGGGGGGACGCGTACGGGCCGCAGAGCTGCAGCTGGGCAGCCAGGCGAGCGAGAGAGGGGTGAAAGCCAATTGCAAGCTATAGCTAGGGGGCGCCGGGGGCCTGGGTCGAGCCTCGATCGCGATCGCGAGCTCTGCCGACCGGGGTCTAGAGTCACTGACTCACAGGTTGACTCACAGCTAGCGCTGCAGCCTGGCAGCTGCATGCGCAGCTGCAGTGCACGTGATCATATGCATCAAATGCAATGACATCAAGCTAGGACGTCCTAATAAAATTGTAATCATGATCGAATCGATCGTAATCGGTCTTGGTCGACGTCAGCATCGAAATCGGGCCGGTAAAGGACAACTGAAGTACTCTGTACCCTGCCCCGAGACTTCCGACTTCAAGTGCCCAAGGCCCGAGCTCAAGGTGGCTCAGCGCACGGTTGGTGCGGCGGTCTTAGTCCGTACGCTCGGACACCGTATACCGTTCCCGACCACCACTATGTTCGTCGTCGGCCTCCAGCACTGCCGGGTTCCCGACGCGGGATCGGTCCCCCTCCGCCACGATGCTCCTGTCAGGTGCGCACGTGCGCCGCCCGTCGCGCCTCTGGCCGTTCCAGATGGCGCGCGCGTCGCAGGGCCTCGGCATCCGCACGTGTCTGGCGCCCGTCCCGGCCGTCGCAGGGCTTGTATCCGGCCTCCTGGCTCGAGCCTTCGCACGCGCGAAGCTTCCTGCACAGCGTCCAGTCCCCCCTCGTTCGGCCGATCCACGGTGTTGCTGAAAGCGGCGTCTGGCATTCAGCCCGCAAGCTCCATGTCCCCCTCTGGGGTCCGGCGCTTCCGAACAGCCTGCGGGAAGCGTTGGACGCGCTCTCCAAGCGGTGTCGGTCCAGCATCCCCGGCGCGGGCGCGCTGTTCTCGGGTCCGATCAACGCGAAGGTGGGGCCACTTCCACTTCAGCCGTACTTGTATCATTTAGCTTGCATTCGCAGGATTCAGCAACGGCGGAGGACTCCGCTGTTCCAAGCTCGAAGGCTGACTCCGGGAAGCAGCAGTCGGCGAAGAGCCCCCTTCGCATCCTCTCTGGTCGGCCCATTTGTTTCTAGCAACACGGAGCTTTTCTTTGCTCACGGCTTGATCCAGGCGCAAGTATGATCCCGCATCCGGAGAAGGCGTACAGAGGCGGCGAGGATGCTTTCTTTATCTGTGATGACACCAGCGCGGTTGGTGTTGCGGATGGTGTCGGAGGTTGGGCGACTCAGGGCATTGATCCCGGTCTCTTCTCTCGGTTCGCCGCGACACCCATGGCCGAACGCGAGTGCGTTCTGATGAGCATGCAGGCAACTCATGCAGGGGTGTGAGGAGGCCATTGTCAAGCTGGGTGTCCGCGACCCAATTATGGCGATGCATTACGCTCTGTCCAAGGTGAGTCGTTCCGAGCAGAATCGAATCACCTCTTCTAAGAGAGGGCGCCAGGTTGAGGCCCCAGGCTCCAGCACGTGTTGTGTCGCGATTCTCGATGGCGATCAGCACGTGCTGCACGGCGCTAACCTGGGCGATTCGGGAATCATGGTCGTATGTCCTTGTGTTTTTCTTCGCGTCCACCTGCGAGGGTCCCATTCTTTGCGCGCTGCAGCTCCGTGGGAGTGACATTGTGTACCGGTCCCCTGAACAGCAACATTACTTCAACTGTCCCTACCAGCTTGGGACCGAGTCCACAGTCAGCCAATACTCGCGACGAGCAAATTCGCTGATGTATTGACTCTGCGAGCAGGATACGCCAGAGCACAGCGATCGCGTTTTTGTTCAAGTCCAGGTGCGCAAATGTTGCATTTCCTTCGCTGACGCTCTCTTGACACGAAGTTCCAGGAGGGCGATTTGATTGTGACTGGAACGGATGGGCTCTGGGACAATGTTTACGACCACGAAATTATCAGCATCTGTGAGATCCAAGAGCCCATCGGTCTGCTCTGCACGATGTCCGCGCTTTCTGCTTCAGAGCGAGCAATGCAGCAGATGGAAAGCGGGCAGGTACAGCATATGCAACTGAGCTGGCCTCTAAGCTTGCAGAAAAGGTGCAAAGCCGTCAAGTGCTCCGGTTTATTTTTTGGCCATGTGCTTATACATCTGCAGGCCCATGAGCTCGCGAAAAGCTCCATTCGTCAGAGCCCCTTTGCTGTGAAGGCTCGCCAGTGTGGTTACCGCTTCTTTGGCGGTAAGATGGACGACATCACTGTCATAGTCTCGAGTGTCGTCAGGTGCTCTCGCGGCGAAATACTGTTGCACCCTCGATCTGATTCGGTAACGTTGCAGCGGCCCTGCTCCGAACCGCACGCCATCTACGTCATCGGCAGCTGCAGCGCAGTCTCTCGGCCTTGAGATTGGCCGCTTTCCAAGTGGGAAGGAAACAGCGCGTCCGAACAAGCGGATTCGCTAAGATTTGTTGCGCGTCCGAATAATATGGAGAGATTGAAGCACACGTGGATGCTCTTTCTAAGCTACGGGCGCGCCGGACCACTCACTAGACCGTCAACGCTTTAACTATACCCGTGCTGTTCGGGGTGAGAGCGTAACCCGCAGGGACTGGTGCCCTGATGGAAAAGGGGATGGGAGCCGAGCCTAGCTACGAGCTGAGCAGGCGCTTCGCGTCCACGCCCGTGCCGTAGCGGATCAGGATGCCCCTGCAAGAGGTCTGTGCGATCAGTACGATTACGATTGCGATTGCCGCGCCCATTACGATTACGATGGGCTATAGGCGAGGGGAGCCCTGGCCTGGTCAACTGGAAAATTACGATTACTATCAGGGGGCTAGCCCTAGTAGGCGGGTAGGCGGTGAGCCGGGCCGGAGGTAAATTACGATTACGATAGACAATTACTTATACCGTAGTACAGGGCCTACAATATATAGCGCTAGCTAGGCTACAAGACTAGCTGGCCGTGTGCAAGATCGGTGGGCTGGGCGGGGCGCATGCCTAATTTAAAGCTGGAGTCAGGGGGGCATGGACGAACGCCCATGGATGCCTTCATGCACTTGCGTTGCAACCGTTGAACCCAATTCAAGCCAGGGGGGGGCGGGCCTGGGGGGGGAGGGGAGCGCTTTCAAAAATGATTCCTTCGTGATATTAGGCAGCTAATTCTTCGCATTTGGACACGTACTAAAACGCAGGTCCCTGGTGCAGGCTTCGGCTTTCTCGTCTGGCTGATCGTAATCGTAACTCGTAAGGCTTGATCGTAATCGTAAACACCCAAAGAAGTTGCCCGGCCAAAAGAAACCTTTGTTAACACAAAGTGCAAAATTAAATGCGTGGATGCCTCGAGCTCCGTGCACTTGCGCGCGTTGCGAACCAATTCAAGCCAGAGGGGGGGCGCGGGGGTGGGGGGGGGGGGGGGTGGGGCAATTACGATTAATATTGCCACTGGCATACTGTGAATTACGATCCCTGGCATACTGTGAATTGCGATTACGATCCATGGCCAGCAAGGCCGTGAGGGAATTACGATTACCACTTTGGCTGCCATCAGGAATTTTCGTATCTACATCAGGAATCTCTGGGCCCGGAGCCTGAACATATGAAAGACGTGTGCGTCTACGGTGACTCTGCTGTGGCGACCAAGGGGGCTTTGCGGCAGGGCTGGAGGGACTAGAGCCCTGGCCGGCATACTGTGATACTGTGATACTGTATTACATGGCAGCTAATTCTTCAGCCTTCGCTTTGTTTCGCTCAATGTGCTCGAGGATCTCGTCAGCCTTGGCGCCAGAGTAGTGGTCAATTTTCTGATGTTTTTTAGAAACAGTTCAACACTTGTTTTCAATAGAGAAATCTCGCCGCACCTCGCCATTGAACATGAAGCGGAACGTCGGCACCATCTTGATTTTCTGCTCCTTGCAGATGGACCTGCTCTTGAATTAGGCTGGATCGTAATCGTAATTTATTAGGGTAATGACTTTGTGTCTTCATTCGTGTCGCCCTTGATCTGCACGAAAACGACGTCGTTGAATTTCTCGGCGAACTCGACAATCTTTGGCTGAATCATTATGCATGGTCCGCAGGTCTTGGCCTGGGCGCTTCGTTAGCGGCCAAGATCGGGGCGCCAAGCGATGACTTGCGGCGCACGGAAAACATGGCAACGACCAGACCGCCCTTGGATGCTTCCAGCGCCTCATTCCAATCCTCATTCGATTCGATCGTGCGCAGCTTGGCCGACGCTGCTTCGAAACGCCTCGTCTGCGTTCGCGCCTTCCGCACGGCTGGCAGTGGACACAGCGCGCGTGACCGGGTGGCGCCGGTGAATGAGATCACTCGCTGCTGGCCGGGGAGCGCGACGGAAGCTGTGAACGACAGCATGCTTGAATGCGCCTTTCTGAACCGGCCACTCCGAGGGTGGGAGGGGGAGGGGGGTATGAAATTGCGTTATTGGGGAAGGTCCTTCGATCCCCTTCCCCCACTTGGGGGTGTCCGGGTGCCCACCCCAGGCCAAAATGAAACCTTCCAAAACCCGGGATTTCTCGCCGGATCCTAGCAATTGCAAGGCATGTCCCTAGGAGTCCGAAAACGTGTTCCGGTACCGGTAGAGCCGGGTCTTGTCGACGTCGGGTGGACCATGGCCAGCTGCAGGAATCGGCAATTGCAATATTAATATTAATAACACATTTTCGAAAAATGCAATCTAGCGCCTCACCGGGTACCAGGCATATGGGCCATATGCATGTGGCGGTACCGGTCCGGTATATCTACCGGACCAAGTGCACCGGCGCCTAAACGCGCGTGATGAGCCCGACGATTCATGTCATACATGCCGAGACCGGAGGTGCACCGTGGCAGTGTGGCACAGGGTGGCCGGGCCCGCTAGGCCGCTTAAAGTACCTGTTGTACCGCCGGGCCGGGCGCGGGAAAAAAGTGCTCCTGATCATGAGAGTTTGGCGCCTATCGCGATCGTGTTGCAGTACCCAAACTTCGCCCCTCCCCCCTCCCCCGCCAAACTTCGTTCTCATGCATGGCGCCGGCGCGCAGAGGTGGACGAGGTCGCGGGGCCGAGCTGCCTTGCGACTGCAGTGAAGCACTTCACTCGGCACGACAACCTGTATGAGCACGTGCGAGAGTGCAGGAAGAAGGCGCCCGCGACGCCGAGTTCCGGTGCGCGCTGCTCTGGCCGAGTTCGCGCCGACGGTTCTGACTGCCCCGCGATTGACACTCCCGCGCCGGGCGCGCACAGAAGCCACATACACAGAAGAAGGCGCGCTCAAGTGCAGATCTCGCCATGTCGTCGAACAGCTCCTCTTGCGCATCTCCTTCTTCTTCTCGGCCGCAAGGTGCACACAACTAGATTCGATGTGTGCCGCGCTCCGCAGCAGACGGCGGGCGGCGGAGCGGCTCGCCGGGCGGGGCGGAGGCGCGGCGGGTGGCGGCGCGGCTCGCCGGGCGGGGCGGAGGCGCGGCGGGCGGCGGCGCGGCTCGACGGGCGGGTGGCGGCGCGGCTCGCCGCCGGGCGGGGCGCAGCGGGCGGCGGCGCGGCTCGCCGGGCGGGGCGGAGGCGCGGCGGGCGGCGGCGCGGCGCGCCGGCGGGGCGGAGGCGCGGCTGGCGGCGGAGCGGCTCGTCGGGCGGGCGGAGGCGCGGCGGGCGGCGGTGCAGCTCGACGGGCGGGTGGCGGCGCGGCTCGCCGCCGGGCGGGGCGCAGCGGGCGGCGGCGCGGCGTGGAGGCGCGGCGGGCGGCGGCGGGGCTCGCCGGGCGGCCGGAGGCGCGGCGGGCGGCGGCGCGGCGCACCGGGCGGGGCGGAGGCGCAGCGGGCGGCGGAGCGGCGCGCCGGGCGGGGCGGAGCCGCGGCGGGCGGCGGCGCGGCTCGTCGGGCGGGGCGGAGACGCGGCGGGCGGCGGCGGGGCTCGCCGGGCGGGGCGGAGGCGCGGCGGGCGGCGGCGGGGCTCGCCGGGCGGGGCGGAGGCGCGGCAGGAGGCACGTCTACGCCTACCGAGCATTAGCTGCAGTCTGCAGATGCTGTCTTTGTTGAATTAGGCCACATGGCCACCTTGCACATCCCGATCGCGAGACGCCGTGACGAGCAGGGGGCGGGGGCGAGTCGAAGACCCAGAACTAATCAACCTAACTGATTGACCTGCAAGTCCTCTTCCGGTCCCACGAGCTCGCCGAGTCGATCGCGAGCCCGGCCGACCGTCCCAACTGCAGGCGTTCGCGCAACTCATGATCATTATCAGCGGCTGCGTGCGCAGGCTCTAGCTATAGATCTACAGAGTCAGCACTATAGCTATCTCTATCTTGGCTAACCTGACCTTTCCTGCTCATGATCAACCGATAGAGGTCCTTCCCCTCCAACATGTACAGGGGCAGTGCAACTGCAGTGTCCCTGTTCCGTTCATAAATGCATATGCGACGGCGGCGCCGCGCGGTGCGTGTTGTGTCTATACGCGAAGCGCCTGTGTCTATACGCGAAGCGCCTGTGTCTATACGGCACGGGCGTGGACGCGAAGCGCCTGCTCAGCTCGTAGCTAGCTAGGCTCCGATTCCCTTTTTTCCATCCGATGATCAGGCCTAGGGCACCAGTCCCTCAGGGCCTGCGGGTTACGCTCTCACCCAAACAGCACGGGTACAGTTAAAGCGCTGAAGTAGGAGGTCCGGCCGCGCCCGTAGCTTAGAAAGAGCATAGGAAGGCCCGGAGGTCCGTGAAATTAACATTAACGTGGCCCGCGCGCGCGGCCCTCGATCTCCGAGCTCGAGGCTCGCCGTTACTAAGTAAAACCTTATGATTATAATTATAATTAACATTAACGTGGCCCGCGTGCCCGCAAGGGGCTGGCCCGCGCCGTTCGAATTCCGAGTTCCCCCCGCGCAGCCACGGCGCCGGGCCGATCGCGAGGCCCGTATACGTACACGAGCACGTAAGCTTAATTATAAGCTTACGACCAGGGGAGTATACGTAATTACAATGCGTGCACGCTCCATGGCCACCCCAATTGCATGCGCAATTGCATTGAATTGCAACGTGCACCCTCGAGCTCGCGCGACCCGATCATTGACACCGAATCGAAGACAAAGCCAAGCTTTTAAGGCGACGGTCCTCCCCCGCCCCTTCCCACGGCCCCACGCCCTCCCGTGCTGTACCCCCCGTCTCTCTCCTCCCCGACCACACAGCTATAGATCTCCCCGATGCTCTGAGCCCGGCGGCTCCACCAGGCTTGCTCTCGGACTGGCGAACCCCCGACCCAACCCGCTGTGCCGGCGACACGGCGGGTTGTACCCTAGCGTGTACAGAGAGGTTTAGATTATATATATATATATAGAAGAAGAAGAACAGTATGTATAAGACACGCCCAAGCCGGATAATAGAGCGCCTTCCGGAGGCCCCCCCGCATGCAGCTGTGCTCGAGCTCGCGATATCGATCGATATATCGATATCGATATTGAGCATGCGAGCATCACCGGCTACATATGCATGGCCGGCGCCGGATGCTTATGCATATGGACCGGAATTCGAAGCATCGGGACGGGCTTGTTGATGACGTCTGAGCATGGTCCCAGTCAGAGCGACTTGAACGATTTGTCTGTATCCGGTACCCTGCCCAGGATTGTTCCCATAGTTCGTTCATCGCAGCCTTCAACATGTTCGCCGCCTCGTTCGCCGCCGTTGGCGTCCGCGCTGCGCCCGCCGTTCAGGCGTCGTCGTCGGTTTGCTCTGCCAAGCCCTCGGCGGCCCCGGCCATCCCGAAGAGCTTCGCGGCGACCAAGAAGTTCGATGCCGCGCGCACCTTCTCGGCGCAGAACCGTTTCGCGGCCGCGAAGAAGTCTTTCGCTGTCCCGAAGGCCATCCGCATGTCGGCGAAGCTGGCTAAGAAGTCGGTCAAGAACCTCACTGAGGCCGACCTCAAGGGCAAGCGCGTGTTCATCCGCTGCGACCTCAACGTCCCGCTCGACAAGGAGATGAAGATCACCGACGACACCCGCATCCGCGCCGCCGTGCCGACCATCCAGTACCTCGCCTCGAAGGGCGCGAAGGTCCTCGTCACGTCCCACCTCGGCCGCCCGAAGAGCGGCCCGGAGGACAAGTTCCGCCTCACCCCGGGTTCGTCGGGATCCGCACCCCCCCCTCGTCCGACGCCCGCCGCGCACAATCGCGCGCACTCGCACGCACATTGCGCGCGCCGATCGATGGCCGGCTGGGCGCCCCCGATCGCCTTCCGAACGCCTAAATCACAGCTAAAGAACGTTTTAGAAGATCCGGAATCGCGCGCTCCAGCGCGCGCGCTGACCGGTCGTGGCGGGGCGCAGTCGCGGCGCGCCTCTCGGAGCTCCTCGGCAAGCCGGTGAAGAAGACCAACGACTGCATCGGCGCGGAGGTGGAGTCCGCCGTCGCGGCCATGTCTGAGGTGATTTTCCTGGGCTCGGCTTGGCGGTCCGGTTTGACCGCTCTGCAGGGCGATGTCATTCTCCTTGAGAACGTCCGCTTCTACCCGGAGGAGGAGAAGAACGACGCCGAGTTCGCCAAGAAGCTCGCCGCGAACGCTGACCTCTACGTCAACGACGCCTTCGGCACTGCCCACCGGTGCGGTGCCGTGTCTTTCGCCTGTGTTTTCGCTTGCGCCGAGCATCGCACGTGCAGTGCTCACGGCTCTACCGCTGGCGTGACCGCGTACCTGAAGCCCTCCGTCGCTGGCTTCCTCCTCGAGAAGGAGCTCGAGTACCTTGCGTGAGCACCCCTGATCGACAAAGCTAGCTAACACAGGAGCTAACCGATTCCGTTAGGGGCGCCGTCGATGAGCCCGTCCGCCCCCTCGTCGCCATCGTCGGTGGCTCGAAGGTGTCCTCGAAGATCGGTGTGATCGAGTCGCTGCTGAACAAGTGCGACAAGCTCATCATCGGCGGTGGTGCGTCTTCCTTCAAACTTGCTTCTGTTTACGATCTATGGTATCGTAGGCTTACCGTGATGCAGGCATGGTCTTCACTTTCTACAAGGCCCGCGGCCTTCCTACTGGCTCGTCCCTCGTTGAGGAGGACAAGGTTGAGCTCGCCAAGAAGCTCGAGGAGGTCGCGAAGGCGAAGGGCGTCGAAATCCTCCTGCCCACGGACGTCCTCCTGGCCGACAAGTTCGACCCCGAGGCCAACACGCAGGCACGGGTGTCTGTAGTTCCTCGTCCGGATCGGATTGCTCAGTCCGTTATCAGGTCGTTGATGCCGACAAGATCCCCGATGGCTGGATGGGTCTGGACATTGGCCCCAAGTCGATCGAGTCGTTCTCGAAGGCTCTGTCTGACGCCAAGACCGTCATCTGGAACGGCCCCATGGGCGTGTTCGAGTTTGACAAGGTTTGTCCAACCCAGATGGCGCATCTCTTCGAGCTGCCGTAAGCACCCGCGTTGAAATCGCCGCGCAGTTCGCGAAGGGCACCTTCGCCATTGCCGACCTCCTTGCCGAGCTCACTCCCAAGGGCTGCAAGACTATCATCGGTGGCGGTGACTCGGTTGCTGCCGTCGAGAAGGCTGGTCTCGCGGAGAAGATGTCGCACATCTCCACTGGTGGTGGTGCCTCGCTCGAGCTGCTGGAGGGCAAGGTCCTCCCCGGCGTTGCGGCCCTCGACGATGCGTAAGCGGCTTCTCAGCCGCCGGGCAGCCTTTCCATGGGCAAAACAGCCTGGACCTTTTTCAAATTTTTCGGAGGGGTTTCCTTCCATGACGGGGTCCAGCAGCGCCCCCAATGTACCACCTCGATGTTGATGTAATTAGGAGTTCATGTAGGAAAAAGCGAAAAGATACAATCATAAGCCATCATCACGCATGCACGAAAGGAGCGGGCCCCGGGCCAGCCGCGAACGCTAGTAAATTCGAAAGCGGAAGCACTGCGGAAGTGAAAACTTCAAATTGTTGAACTTGACCCGTGACCGGTTGCCAAGTTGAAAGCGGAACTTCGGAACTCGTGATCAGGATTCAATATTCTTCTGCAATAATTCGAGCTCGAGCAGGATTCAATGAATGGGGCCGGTGCGGAGCTTGAAAGTAATGCCCCCGGCCCTTGCATGCTGATCATGAGACCGTACTTCGGGTGCAGTGCATTTCGCGTTCTGCAGTTTGTGTTTACTAATGTTTCTTGGCCGGGCAAATTCCCGTTTTTGAGGCCTCCCCCTTTTGCAAAATTGAGACCTCAGGGCCTCCGGTCCGCCCTCGGGAGGGCTTGCACTTGGCACTGCGCGGCACGTGTCCTGCTCTATTCTCCCCCTAATTATCATAGTATATAACTTAGTAAGGGCCCGGTGCATGCCGGTTTCCAGTACGTAGTGCACGTGTGTAAACGTAGCTACGTATACGTATACGTATACGTATACAATGTGATCATGAAGAGCAATACCTCCCATGTAAGCTTTGAATTCGCGCATCGTTCAGCATTTGGACACTCAGTGGCTGTGACACTAGTACTGTGAGATGAACCGGTACCGGTATACTTATAGCTACCCCCAAGGCCCTGAAGTCCGGGCTACACAGTGCTAGAGCTTCGGCTCGAGCACAAAGCTCCCGGCTCGAGCCAGCTCGAGCCAGCCCCCTCCTGCCTCGAGCCAGCTCGAACCGGCTTCCGTTTCAACTATCAAATCTGGGACTTCTCTGGGGAACATACTCTCTCCTATCCCTCCCCTCCTATGGGGATGTCGAGCCCTCCTATCCCGAGCAACTGCGCGACCAGCTGCATGCGCTCAATAATCGACTTGCGCAAGAGGTTTGGCGATGTGGTCGCACTGCAGACTGGAAACACGAACCTGGAGGTCTCGCTATTGGCCCTTTCTCGAAACTTGCTGCTGAACGCGTCTCACTTCAGGGCGTAGCTCTCTGTCGCGTTCACCTTCTTCCTGACACACAGCTCGCTTTCCATGAGATTGACGTGCCCTGCAGTGCTTCGCTTGACAGTCCCGTTGCCCTCCCCGATGTACTTGCGATCCGGCCCGCGGCCCGTGCGATCGACTTCATTCCCGTGCCTGCGCATGCGCTTAGCCTTGTTAAGAACGCTTGCAAGTTGTTCTCCATGCCTGCACTCGTCCGGCTCCTCATGAACTCGTTGCAGCTTTCTGACCTTGCACTCCGTCCGCTGCCACCGTCGTCTTCCCGTACGCGTACGTTTGCGTTCTACTCTGACCGTGAGAACATCAATGATCGCTCAAAGGAAGAGCTGCGCCTCTCTAAGTCGGTTGCGTACAAGCTGCCTGCTGCCCCGTCGCGTTTCACGGTTCACAGCGTGTACAAGTACCTCTCCTCCCACGCTTTCATGGCGCCGACGACCGCTGAGACTAAGTGGCGTGCTGATCTCTCTCCAAAGTTCCTCTGGCCGCCGGGCTACGATGCGCGCACTGATCGCTTTCCCTGGTTTAACACGGTGATTCCCGACCTCCGCTACGCTCTCACGCAGCGCGTCCTTGACGGCTACTTTGCACTGCGCTACAACGCTCTCCGCACATCGTCCCGCGCTCTGATATTCAGCGTCCTGCTTCGGCAAATTTGCTTGACAGTGAGCTCCTCTCCTCGCTATGTCCGGTCTGCCACCGGCGCTGCAATGCTCTGCACGTTTTCGTTCTCTGCCCTGTTGTGCAGCAGTTCTGGTCGCTCATCTTCCATGCCCTGCAGCTCCAGCCGATGTCCATTCCTTCCGCTCGCTTCGTTGCCTGGTTGCTTACTGGCTCGGTCCGTTTCGCTGACAGCTAGATGTTCTTGCAGGACTGGGAGTGGCAGGTTGTTCGGATTCTTGGATTGCACATCATTTTCCGCTCGTACTGTCTTGCCTATCGAGCAGGTCGCACTGAAGCTGCTGCTACGTTTGCAATGGACCCTAACACACAGCTGCCCCTTACACCTTCCTCCAAGACGGGCTTGAAGACAGCTACTCTGATGACTGCCTTGTTCCGCGTTCTGGACGATTTTATGGACATGCTTCCTCGTCGTTTACCTCGATTTAAAGTCACCTATGTCCGTGGGTATTTCCGTTTCATCTCTACTGCTGACCCCTCTCATTCTTCATTCTACGCTAATCTTTTAGACGCTGCTCGTGCTTATGACCATTCCCTAGCCTCTTATGCGCACTGTGAACATGTCGCTCAGCCTGCCCCTAGCCCCGATCTAGCCCCTAGCCCCCTTGTGGCTCAGTTTCCTTATGCCAGTGTGCGGCCTGTCCTGCTGCAGCGTCTTGAAAAGGAGGATCTTGAAGGCTATATGTCCCCTCCTGACAACGGCTCAGACTCCTCTGACCTTTCCGACCTTGGCCCTGATGATCCTGATGATTCCTCCAGTAGTACCTCATCAGATGATGACGACCCCCCTGGGGGACCCGACCCTGCCCCTGACCCTGGTCCTGTGGCTCACTCACCCCCTCACCCGTTGCCACCTCACCCGCCTCCGGATATTGACTCAGAGGATGAGCCGCCTCTTCAACGCCGTCGTGTTGGTGCTTCAGCATTCGGTCTTGATGCTGTTATCGATGATACAGGTTCACCTCCGCCCTCTCCTCAAGTTATCATCTATGTGGATGACACTGAGCTTGCCCCTGATATGCTGCCGATCTCTCCTATCCGAATCGACGCTGTTGATGTTGAGCCCGACTTCGCGAGTCATGCTGTCATTGCTTCCCTAGCTCCTCCCTCTTCTGCCCCTCTGCCTTCTTCTGCGCCTCTGATGCCCATGGAGACTGATCCTCTTTCTCATTCTATTGTCCCGCCTAAGCGTCGTCGAGTGTCTTCTCCAGACTCTGGTGCTCTGGATCATGGTGACAACGTTCCTGGTGTCCTACCTCAGGTTTCTTTCAAACGTTTGCGGCCCTCACCTCCTCCAACTCTCCCATCCGCTGCCAGGCTGCCTCTATGGATCTCGCTGATGACCCAGGTTCCCCAATGGTGCTTATCTCTGACGAAGAGACTGATGACATGACTGATGGCTGAAGGTTTCACACGCGAGGTCGTGACCAGGACTCCCCCAGGCCGGCATTAGGAAGAGGCCCGCATTGGGATGTCTGTGGTTGCTTTCCGTGTCTGCGTGTATGAGCGCCGGACCGCCAGGGCATACGCGGTAGACCGTAAGGCGTTTGCGCTGCCACTACCCTTGTCTGGTTGGTTCACTGTCGATTGTGCTTCGGGCCTTCGGGTCCTTCGCCTTTCGTCAAAACCGCACAACCGGCTTGGGCGTGTCTTATACATACTCTTCTTCTTCTTCGAGCCGGCTCGAGCCGGCGAGGGGGGGGGGGGGGGGTACCCCAGCCCCAGACTTGGGCGCGCGGAGGAACCTGGGCCTCTAGCTCATGTGGATACATGCAGAATGCATCTACTGTAAGAGAATAGAGGCTATCTAGACTGTATTTGATGAGTCAGGCCCTCGACACGCGCTGGAAATGAGCTGTTGACGTCAGAGGCCGCCTCTTCCCCCCCTGGCTCGAGCCCCGGCTTGCCGGCTCGTGCTAGCTCGCCCCCACTGGCTCGAGCCAGCCCTCCCCTCTCGGCTCGAGCCGCCGGCTTGAGCGAGCCGCCCCTCGCCACGAGCCGGCTCGAGCCGGAAAAAGGCCGGCTCGAGCCCGTCTCCGAGGCTCGCTCCAGCCGGCTCGGCTCGAGCCGAAGCTCTACTACATCATGGCATGTACAAGCATAGTATGTGCACAAGTACTAGTACTGCTGCCACCGTCACGGCGTCAGCCCAGCTTTAAATTAGGCATGCGCCCCGCGCAGCCCACCGATCTTGCACACGGCCAGCTAGTCTTGTAGCCTAGCTACTATGCTAGCGCTATATATTGTAGGCCCTGTACTACGGTATAAGAAGGCTGTACTACGGTATTTCCAACTTGCAGTTGCACATGCATCATCATGATGGGCCCCGGCCCCTTCAAAAAATGAAGTGGAGAAATGCAACAATAGAAGGGGCCGGGGAGAGGACCTGCATCGATGTCACATGCATGCATGGCGAGCCTGAGCAGAGTGCCCCTAGGCCTAGGTCTCTATTCGTCCCCCCCTTAAGCTTGCCCTCTGGCATGGCGCAGGCTGACTCCATGTACATGTCTGGCCGCCTCGCTGCAGGCGTACCACGTTGCGAAGAGGACCGAGGCGTGCGCCCACAGCGCGCAGAAGTGCGTCAACAGGCATCGCCCCCCCCCCCCCCCCCCCCCCCCTCGCCGGGGCAGCTAGCAAGAGTGTCCGCGGGGAGGCGCATTACTCTCCTTGGCCAGTTCTTTGTTCAAGAATAGAGCAATAGCGGCTCACCCAAACAGCACGGGTACAGTTAAAGCGCTGAGGTAGGAGGTCCGGCCGCGCCCGTAGCTTAGAAAGAGCACACAGCCTGGCCATGGCAGTATGATCAGTGTGCCTCAGTAAAAGCTTACATGGAAGGTATTACAGCTCAGCAAGCAGGCCGGAGGAGCAGTCAGAGCAAGAGAAGCAACTTAGGGGGAATGGAGGAGGGGAGAGGGCGAGAGCGAGGGAGAGGGCAAAGGGAGAGTAGGTGGGGAAAAAGGGGTGGCGCGCGGGGGAGGGGGGGGGGGGGGGGGGGAGGGTGGTGGGGATGGAGTGGGGTGGGGGGTGGGGTTGAGAGACAGGGAGTGAGTATGATGATGAGGAGAGGAAGGGGAAAGGGGGAAAAGGGTGGTGGGGAGAGCTTGTGCAGTTATTCACGATGCAATTTCCCGAAGATCCGATAAGCAGACGGGACAGCTGGAGTTCTCTCGCAGCCATGGATCGACGCAATCGACATGAAATGCATGAAAGCATGTCAAGGTTTTGATTGAATCACCAGCTTTGTAATCTTCTGTGCAGATCGAGCATGTTTTTTCCTGAGAAGATTCCTCGATCATGCGAACCGGCATAGAAGCGAGCAGGTCTGGATTGAGTCCTCTTTTGACGTGCCCGAGTTGATCTTCAAGTGCGAGGATTTCTTCATAAGTCATGCTCTCAAGCGGGACTGCGGCCGCTGAGCCGGGGGCGGTGACGCGGGCTGTGAAGCAGGACGCTAACCTTCGTAGGCCGAATTCCGCTGTGGGAGGTCAGCTCCCCGAAGAGCAGCTGAAATCATTTCTTGCTCTTCTGGAGACAGAGATGAGGTAGGTGCATCCGCGAAGTCTCCCATTGTGTCGAACTCAACAGAAACAGACTCTCGTAATCGGATGGAAATGGAGGGGTCGATATCTATTCCGTTCGCCTCGGCCCAGAGTAATCTCGCGATTAAAGCGTCGTTGTCGTGGTCTTCGTTGGTCGTGCGCGTGGCGCGCCCATCGGCGGCTGCAGATCGACTTGCGGCTGCAGGTTGAGTTGCCACCGCTTGTCGAGTTGCAGACACAGACTGAGCTGCGGCTGTTGCGGCTGCAGGTCGAGCTGCGGCTGCGGCTGCAGATCGAGTTGCGGCTGTTGCGGCTGCAGGTCGAGTTGCGGCTGCGGCTGCACGTCGAGTTGCGGCTGCGGCTACAGGTCGAGGCGCTGGGGCGCTGGTCGAGTTCGAGACAGCGTAGGACTGCTGAAGCTTCCTTGCAGCGGGCGAGCTCGCCGCCTGCTGTCCGATGCTGGTCAGAAATCGAAACAGAAGCAGCGGCGCGCGGGCGCACTGCAGTACTGGCTGGAATCGTTTGCAGCCACTCCCGCAGCGCTCCTGGATTGGAGCGCGCCCCTGGATTGGCGCTGCTCGAGGAGATGGCGCTCCTGGATTGGAGCGCGCCCCTGGATTGGCGCTGCTCGAGCTGCATCACCGGCCGGCTGTTAAAGGGGGTTGCATGTAACGATGCGCGTTCAGGGAGCGGCGGGCAAGCGTGCGCGTCTCGCGCCCTGGCAGCCAATGAGGCCGTGCGCTGCTGCGGCTGGGCGCTCGCGCGGCTACCTCCGGCGCCCTCTCGGCTCTGCATGTCTGGCAGCCAGCCAAGACGCAAGTTGTGGCCAAACACTGGCCCCAAGACTCCCGAAAGAGAGAGAGAGCAAGTAAAAGACACTCCCAGGACTCGAACTCGAGTCTGGGTGGTGGTTACAAAATGAGAGAGAAAAAAGATATCAAATACACGAATCCCACCCCGATACCGGCTCCCTGAACGGCACGGGTGGGGTATCGCGTCTCAAAGTGCAAAATTGGGGTAGATAGAAGGGATGTCGAGCTCATCCTCATCATCACTAATAAAGACTACACTGTGACAGGACTAGAATCAGAAGCAGCATCAGAGAAGTCATCATCTGTAATATAGATTACAGGACTAGATGAATCTGAACGAGCACTAGAACTAGCAGAAGACGCTCGGGGTCTATGGAGCAAAGCAAGTTCCTCTTCATTATCCTCATCATGGATCTGAGCAGGAAGAACGGGACCAAGAGCATCTTGAGCAGGTTCAGGAGCATGTGCAGGAAGAGGGTTGTCCGCAATAGGCTCAGGCTCTATATATTCTGGAGTACCTGGGGCATCAGCACGCTCTGGACTAGGAGCACGAGAAGATGAAGAGGAAGCAGAAGAGATCGACTCCCCATCAGATGATCAGAGTCGGAGTCAGAAGGATCTACGAAAGTAGGAGGACGCTTAAGAGTGTGTAGAAGTTCAGGACATAAGACGGCAGCAGGAAAGACTAGCGGAAGCGGGCTAGGTTGGAGATGCGAAGGAGGGTGAGCAGCAGGAACATGCTCACAGGAAAGATATCGTTGCCAGGTTGAGTCAAACACGCGCGCTGCACCAAGCAATTGTTCACAGAAGGAAGCCTTGAAGACCGGAAGGGGTCAATCTGAGGAACAGTATGAAAATCAGAAAAGAAGCGCACACGGCGGTGAGGAGGAAGGCGATGAGGAAGAATTTCCAACAAGCGGTCGAGCTCTTGAAAGAAGGTACGCATCAATCGATCCACAGTAAAACCAGCAGTAGAAGACGGGGTAAGGGGTAGCTGAAGATCGGGAAGGAGAGAGTGAGAAAATTGGGGCTGAAATTGCTGTTGGGGTACAGCCGTCGTCGCCGCAGCGCTCCAAGCTCTCCAGTGATGGAGAGCCGCGGTGAGAGCGGGGCGGAGTCCGAGCGTTTGGCACCAAGAAAGGGCGGTGAGGCCGCGGGGAGCAGTGAGGACGACGTGGCCCCCGCGCAAGCGCAAGGAACAGCCGCCGCCGCAGTGGACGAGCCCCACCCGCCGCTTGCGCCGGGGAACACCGCTGCCGCTAGCTCCAGCAGGGCGCATGCAGCAGAGGGGGAGCAGGGCGCCGCACGCCGCCTCGACATAGACAGTCTTCTCAAGTCAACCGTGGAGACCCTCAGGGCAGACATAGCTGCGCTGCGGCAGCAACGCGGCGAGCCGCCCGAGCCCCCGCCGGAAGACGTTCCTGCGGGCAACAGGAGCCGCATGCTCTCCGTCATCCTTGAGTCGTTCGTGCGACTTCTCAACCTCCACCTGGACCGCATCGATCGTCTCGAGGGGTTTCGAGATGCGCACGCGGAGCGGGAGAGGCGGCACCACCGCTTGAAGCCGCACCACATGGTGACGCGCCCGTGCCTTCGATGCACACGCAGCTCTGAACGCTGAGTTTGGGCAGTTAATGGAGATTCTGCAGACTGCACGGTCGGCCGCAGAGCGGGACCTTGGGATCCCCCCGCCGCTTCCTGGGTCGGCCTTGGGCACGCGGGAGTCGGGCATGCGAGAAGGCAGAGAAGATGAGGCGGGCCGTCGCAATCCCCCAGAAGACGGTCGCGCTGGCCTGGCAATCCTGGCGGATGAAGCGCGGCCCGACCCTCACGGTCGGCGGCTGGACGCGCCCGACCGAGAAGATGCAGACCTCCCTCCGGAGTTGCCTGCGCAGCATGTACAGGAACGGGCTCACCGCGAACGGCAACCCAGGTATGCGGAATTGTCGCCTGGTCATTAGCTTTCGCCACAACTCCCTTGTAGCAGGCGGCATCAGCTGCGATCGTGCTTCAATCGGGTGTGTGGGCAGGCAGAAACCCGACGCAGGGAGTTTCAAGTGTGCGGCTCATGCCGAGCGGTGCGTTGATTGGAGTCCGATGATCGCTCCGATGCTTAAGTGGCTGCAGGCATGCTACTGTTGCCGCCAGTGCCAAGCTGCGGACTGGGCTCATGGGCACAGGCAGCTCTGTCGACTTTTCCGTCGGGTGATGTTTGAACTCCACGAGGTTTGATCGGTTTTCCTGTTCATTTCGCTGAAGCAACTGACGGGAGCACAGGCCCTGGAGGATGCCCTCTATCCCCGCATTCCCTCCTCTGTCCACTTTCCTTTGGTTTCTGTGGCGCCTGCTGGTTGAAACCAACTTTCTTGTACATTCCTTCCTTTTTCGCGTTACAGAAATGAAGCATAGTTATAAGATTGCGGCCCCTGCCGCCCCAAGACGCGATGCAGCACCACGCCGCGCATGCGGGCACACGTATATACGTAGCCATAGCTAGCCAGAGTGTCCGCGGGGAGGCGCATTACTCTCCTTAGGGGGCCACGCGGGGCCCGGCCGGCCAGCTCGCTGGTGGGCTGGGCCCGCGGCCGCGGCGGCCACCGTGTACATTCCCACACTTGTAGCCCGGAGGCCGGACCTGCGTTTTAGTACGTGTCCAATTGCAGCACGCTTACCCAGCATTGTAATTACCTCGCGATCGCCTGATCTCAAACAGGCGTTAGGCGTCCGAGCTAGGCGTCCTGAAACAGGCTCCCTGCAAAAACACTTAAAGCTTGCCAACGCCGCCGCCTAAGGCTCGCACTATATCTAATCGTAATCATATTCGCAAGCGTAATCGTGTTCGCAATCGTAATCGTATTCCCAATCATAATCGTGACCACAATTCGACGGTGCAGCGCGGGAGGGGCTTGTGCTAATCCGCAAACTTGAGGCATCTCGTTTCTTTGTGCTGCCCTAGACATCTGTAAGGTGTTACTCTTGCAGCGCTCGGTATGGAAATTGAAAAACAGGAGAAAAAACCTTGCTGAGCAGTATCGCATTCCGCAGCGTGTGCAAGTGTAGTTCGAGAAGAACCTGCGCGGTTCTGAGCCAGCTGTATTCATGGAACAGTCAAATAGCCGAAGGAAGCCCCCCACCCGCAGACATGGCAGAAATGCCTTGCCGGGTAACGGGATGGCTTCACAGCGGCTGTGAGATATGTTGGTATATGGGATGGGCACCCCTCGAGATTCTGCTCGGGCCCCCTTCGATCAGTTGCGGCACTTCCGTTCGATGAAACGCGGCAAAGTAACCAACAGCCTCTTTGATGATTTGCTCCAGCTTCTTGGTGGCTCGTTCTTGTTTGTCTCGCTTCTCCCGGAGCTCTGTTTTCTTTTTGCGTTTCTTTTTCACGAACGCGACTGCAGTTCGCGAGTGAGCCTGCAATAACGGTGCAGACTCAGGAAGTGCATTGACCATCGTCATCCTCGTCGGAAGTCATCACGAAGTCATCGTCATCGCCTTTCTTGGTGTCGAGGTCCATGCCGTAGTCGTCGTTGGCAAGCGCCTCCAAACGGGCGTTCTTGACCTGCTGCCTTGTTTCCTCGTCGACCTGCCAGTCTTTCAGCAGGCAAACCCCACGCGCACGGAGGCGAAGAACATGACCTGCTTCATGGCCTCGCTGAGCTGTTTCCGCCTCGCTGCGCGTTTCTCGAATCCTTTCGATGTGCAGAGGAAAGAGCGGCGTACGTACTCGATACGCGGCGGCCATCGCCCGAGGTTGTCGCGGTCGCGCTGGAATGCGGGTGATACGCTTCCTCCTGATCTTCGCCCCCGGACTGCGTTCTGTTGGTGCCTGTCGGCAGGCTGCGCAGGGGGCCGCGCACCTCGAGTTCGCCCTCGCCGGCCGCACGGCCACGCTTCCCACCGCGCTTCCCCATGGTCTCCTACGTATGCGCGGCGGGCCCGGCCTTGAGCTCGATCTCGATCTTTACAGATTTAGAGGCACCGGTCCGGTAGTGCAGAAGCCTGGGTCGACGTTCTGATCGACGAGGAAGCTTAAGACACGCCCAAGCCAGCCGTACGGTTTTGACGAAAGGCGAAGAGCTCGAAGGCCCCAGGAAAAACTTGCAATTGTCTGACGAGGAAGGGTGACTTCTGATCTGACCTGCAGTTGGCTGCCAATGGCAAGCCCCCGCGCCCACTTCCGCCCCCCCCAGCCCCCCAGGCCCCCCCTCCCGTTCGTTTCCGCCCCCCCTCTCCCTACCCCTCCCCCCCTTCCCCAAGTTCCCCCGGGGGCCCCTCCTGAGCGGCTGATCTGGATCCGCCATCGATATCTATAAGTTCGATGCCGTCCGCCTGCTTCGCAGTGTTAATCTCCTTCCCTTCCCGCACGCTGCCGGCGTGGCCAGCACCCGCGGCATCGATCGCACGGATTCCCGTCGAGCACCGCGCCAGCGCTTGCTTCCTGAAGCGCCGGTGCGGACGGCGCTTGTCGTGCCGGGGGCGCGCGCGGGTCTCTGATAGCATATCTTGCACAGATGCAGGCTTTCCACGACGTGGACGTGGGCGCCTCGCGTGCCGGCGGTCCCGGCGAGGTTTTCGGCGCCCCTCGGCGGGGTTTTGCTGTGCGAGGGCAGCCGCAGTCAGCCAAGTGACAGCTCCCGCGCAGTGCGCCCGAAGCCCAGCCGCGCCCCTTGTGCGCATGACACTCCCCGCCACTGCGACCGCTCTAACGTACGCGCAGCGCGTGTCGCGCAGGACGCCGAGGATGACGGAGTCAGTGACGATTACGTCGCAATAGGCACGATAGTGGGCCCACATGGCGTCCGTGGCGAATTGAAAGCTCAGAGTGTATCGGACTTTCCGGAGAGATTCACAAGGCCTGGCACACGCTACCTTCTGCGGTCATCAAGAGCGACTACCGCCAGAGCTGGAGAAGACTGGGGTCGTGCTGCCAACCCGAAGGCTACTCTGGAAACGGTGCAGCTCACCACGGGCAGGCACGTATTCTAGCTGTTCTCCTGCAGTACTATGTTCTGAGAGTATCCGTGCAGAAGCGTACCTGGAAAATCGACGTTCATCATACGGCTCGCAGGCATCGACTGCCGAGAGGCAGCTGAAGAGCTCCGGGGCTCCAAGCTCTATGCGAGTGCCTCGGAGCGACCTGTGCTCGAGGAGGGTGTGGAGTACCATGTGCGTGACTTGATAGGCATGGATGTGTGCCTCGAGAACCAAGAGTCAGGTTCAGAGGATCTCGGAAATGCAAAGGTGAATGAGTTTGTGATCTCGTGGGTTGAGAGCTGACATTCAATCATGCCAGAACATTGGTCGTGTTCTCTCAGTCATAAATGCTGGGAATGACATCCTGGAGATTCAGTTGGATGGAGGATCCACGGCGCTCGTGCCATTCGTGAAGCAGATTGTCCCGATTGTGGACATGGTTCACCGTGCGCATGCTTTTGTACATGCACTGAAGATCTCCTGTCCCTGAGGTGCACATGCACTCTCCAGGAAAAATCGTATTAAGACCACCTCCAGGCCTTCTTTAATGGGCTTATATTACGGAAGAAGCATTTGGACACGAATTCAAACCGCAAGTCCGGGCTGCAAGTGTGGGATTTGGCCAGGCAAGTGGGGCGCGGATCCGGACCCGCGTGGCGCCGCGCTAGCGCTGGCGTCCCAGGTGCAGTTAGCTGGCCAGCCGGGCCTTGCGTGGCCCCCCGGGCGCGGCCGCGCATGCGGGCACACGTAGCCATAGCTAGCCATAGCGTAGCACGGTGTCCGTGGGGAGGCGCATTACTCTCCTTAGGGGGCCACGCAGGGCCCGGCCGGCCAGCTCGCTGGTGGGCTGGGCCCGCGGCCGCGGCGGCCGCAGTGTACATTCCCACACTTGTAGCCCGGACCTGCGTTTTAGTACGTGTCACAGTGTCCAAATGCGTTATTGTATACCCGCCTCGAAAGGATTGAACGTGGAAATCTGATTCTCGAGCCGCGCGCGACTGAGATCTGTCGTGTCAGGGCGATGAAGGGTTCGGCCTCGCACTCCGGGACCCCTCCGCCCGGCCGGCTCTCGATGCAGCGCGACTTCGTGCGCCCTCAGCCTCTAGACCTGGTGCGTGCAATCAGCTGCAGCAGCTTTATCTAACATTGAAGTCGAAATCAGATCAAGCTAACCGTGCGCCCGCTCCGCTGCCGGCCCGCTCTCTCCCGCAGGACACGTCGTCGGCGGTACGGGTCAAGGAGCTTCTTGCGGGGAAGACGGTTCAGTTTTTGCTGGGCTTGCAAAAAGAAATGCGCGAGCGCCAGGTCTATGCCACCACCACGCGCGCGCGGAACAGACGGCTGAGTTTACGAAAGGCCGAGAAGGAGAGCTCGGGGGCGAGCGCGAAGGGGGATAGAAAGAAACTATCAATCACTCGATCGCTCAGTGCGCTTTCTGTTTCAACTGGCCCAGTGGCCCGATCTGGCGCTTTCTGCTTACAAACATGCAGGAAATCTCTTCGCGCGCAGCGATTCTGGCGGCAAAGCACCGACTCATCTTATCGAAATCAGCTCGACTGAGACTGTGGGCCGGGGCTTCGCGCTCCTCAAGGAGGCCCATGTGAGCAGGTGCACGGCTGTCATCAACGCCGGCTGGGGGAAATTTAAAGTGAAGGCCAAATGCGTCCAAATGCGGTCCAAATAATCATACTGCTCGCCATCTGCAGCATTCCAGTAACTACGGGTGGGCCGAAGAGCAAGAGCTACATTGGCTGTCTTTCAGCAGAAGAGCTTCAAAAATTCGTCATGCTTCACGCAGTGCTCGATGTTCTCGGGGACGCAGAGGTAGTGGACGGGCCGGTGTCCATTGAAGCAAGGAAGAGAATTCTCGACGAAGTTGAGAACTTTCTCACGCGGCCCATCAAGGAGGTCCGAAGCCCAGCCGAGCCCTGCCGCAGGATCGAGAAATTAATTTAAAACGATTTTTTCAAACGATTGAGCAGGTGATCGATTTTTTGGGAAAGGAAAAAAGAGTTGAATTGCCGAAGTTCCCGTCGAACACGCCGCTTGATGTGTTCGTCGTTCTTAACCGTATATACGTACACTGCTAAGCGCAAAAAAGGCTTGCCCAAGTCTTCCAAAGTGGAACACACAAGGCCCTCGTAGAATCTGAGAAGGACAACGAGCTGCACATCCTAGGCCAGATCGACCTCACCCGCTTCTTGTGGGTGATACCTTACCCACACAATCGGTTCGCCTTATTTTAGTGGCAGATATGAGAACGCGCACTGCATCCCTGAGATACGCGATATCCCGGTGGAGAGAATTGTAACTCTCCTCTCCCGCTCAAGCGGTTGCTGCTAACCTTCACATTAGATGCACCAGGGGGTAGTCTCGATTGGACATCGGGAGCGGGCTCTGGACGGGTTTGTCTTGGTACGGCATGCATTGGAGTCTATGTTCGAATCCACCTAAACGCCTCCAAGATGCACAAGTTTCATCTCAGCGCGATTGCTGTGGTTGATGAGGAGGGGAAAGTCGCAGCAACGCTTGGAGTTCGTGATCTGAGAGGGCAAGATCACGGCCCTCTTTATCGCTTCTTGTGGCAATCTGATTTCTCCATCAGGCTGGACAAGGAGAAGCTCAGCTTCCTCAATTTTCCCATAGGATTCTTTCTGCACCAACTGCACGGTGGTCATGTGCGCCGCACTGCGAACTCACCATGACCAGGAAGTCACGCCGTTGCAGACGCCTCGTTGTGTACGCAAAACGGAGAGCATCCTCGACGTTGTTCGACAAATCTACGAGAACCACTGGTTTGGTGCGCTCTCTAGGCTATGGGCGCGCGTGGCTGCAGGGGAGAGAGGGGGAAGGGGGAGGGGAGGGGGAGGGGGGGGGAGGAAAGGGGGGGAGATGGCGCGCTAGAAACATTGACCCCGCCCGTTGAGAACCGGCCAAGAAGCTGCCGCATTGGGGGACCGCAGCTAGATTCAAAGGGGGATAGGCCGCAGAAAACGGAACGCTGCCCGGCCTGATGAGATGAACAGGTGTCTGGGTCTGCGATGAACAGATGAAGGTCCGCAAATCTTTGCTTGTGCTTGTGCTACCTCTGTGGAGGTTTGACTCATTTTGTTTGCGTTAGCCTGTCGGTGTATTTACGCTGACCGATATAATTCGAGTTTTTGTACCGGAGAAGAATTAGAACCCTTGGCCGGCCACGGGGAAAAGCTGCTACGTGTAACATACTATTGCTCTTTCTAAGCTACGGGCGCGGCCGGACCTCCTACCTCAGCGCTTTAGCTGTACCCGTGCTGTTTGGGTGAGCCGCTATTGCTCTATTCTTGAACAAAGAACTGGCCAAGGAGAGTAATGCGCCTCCCCGCGGACACTCTTGCTAGCTGCCCCGGCAATGGGGGGGGGGGAGGGGGGGGGGGGGGGGGGGGGGCGATGCCTGTTGACGCACTTCTGCGCGCTGTGGGCGCAGGCCTCGGTCCTCTTCGCAACGTGGTACGCCTGCAGCGAGGAGGCGACCAGACATGGAGTCGGCCTGCGCCAGAGGGCAAGAAGGGGACGAATATTAATAGAGGCCTAGGGGCACTCTGCTCAGGCTCCAGGCTCAGAGATACGAAAATTATAGGCCCGAGGGCTGTTGACACGATTGCCACGAGTATCCAATATTGAAGATCCACAGGCGAACCCTGTTTGACGTTGATAAATTCCAAGACAGCCACCCCCCCCCACCCCCCCCCCACCCCCCCCCCCCCGCCCCCCAACCCCCCAACCCCCCAACCCCCCAACCCCCAACCCCCCAACCCCCCAACCCCCAACCCCCAACCCCCAAACCCCCCAACCCCCTCAACCCCCCGCGCCACAGAGCACAGAGACTCGAGAACCAGATCGCTGTTGTTGTGGCAGTACACATTATCTTGATTTGAAACATCCAAACACACTCGCGTCAAGTCCAGATCGAGTCTGGACTCGTTAGATCGTTAGCCCAGCTTCATCGGACTGACCTGTCGACGTCATTCACCAGAACAGAATCGAAACACAAGTCAGAATCTCGATTGGCATAATCAGAGTAGTGGTCACCTCGAGGACATGTGGGGCACGGTGCTTCTCATTCAAAATTGAGGCAGCGAGAGAATGGAGGAATGCCTCGTCAGCCTAACCAGCGTCAGCCTTATCCCAGATTTCGAGAAGAGAGAGCAAAGGAATCAAAAAAAAAGGCGTCGCACCTGTTTTCTCATCTTGGGGAAAAGGATGTCCTCCTCATCGAGAAAATAGGATTCAAGGCATTCTCGAAGCCGCTCCATTTCCTTGGGCCCACATGGCGTCAGATGTGCTTCCGAAGTCTGCGCCAGGTGGCAGAGAATCGAACCTGTTCGTAAGTTTGACCCTCCAACGGCGAAATGCTGTTCAATTTGACGAGGTGCCTTTCGCATCGGTTCAGATCGTGTACGCAGCGTTCCTTTATCGCCTCAACATCCGCTTCCTCTGGGAGGAGTGACCCGATATTAGGAAACAGGGATTTCTTCTCGGCGTAGCTGTGTGCGATCGCGTGCCTACGGGCGCATCGATCAGCTGGCGCTGCAACAGCCCGGGACTTCTTGAGCTCGCATATGTAAGGCTTATGTAAGGGCTCCCTGAAAACGCAGCGTGGAAAGATTGCGATTACGATTAGGGGTTGGACGACAGCTAGACTCTTGAATGGCGCTGCAAAAGCCCGGAAAAAGCGCGACGAGCCTTTGGATCTCGCGGGAGAGGCGATCCTGCAACAGAGGCGAAAATTAGCACGTACGCGTGCGTCTGCGCATACGACTGACCTGCTCCTCCTTGTCGTTCTCGAGGAGCGCCCGCGCGTGGAGCTTGAAGAGCTCCCTGAAATCGCAGCGTGCAAAGATTGCGAGTGCGATTAGGGGTTGGACGACAGCTAAACTCTTGAACGTCTTTGATGAGCGCCTGCGCACCGGATCGTCTCCGCGTCCTTCGATAGGACGGCGATGACGTCGATCCTTTCCTTCCCTCCCGACATCGTGACAAGAAACGAAGGCGAAGACGCGCGCGCTGCAGCTTCTGACGGATGACTTTTGGGGGTATACGTACTTTGAGGGAGCGGCTTCGCGAGCCCGGCTCGAGCTCTCGGCTTTATACGCGGGCAGCCGAGCAACGGCTCGCTTAAGAGCCGAGCAAAAGCTTGCTTGACCTTCAGCAGTTCGGGGGTCTAGATTGCTGCTCTTTCTAAGCTACGGGCGCGCCGGACCTCCTACCTACGTGCTGCCGGCGGCTGTTCAGCCCGGCGGCGCCCGCAGCCTCCCCATCGCGAACGCCAGCAGCCGCCCCCGCCCCGCCGCCGGCAGCGTAGAATAAGAATGCTTGCGTTCTTCCGCGGCCAAGGAGCTAGCTCCAAGGGTGGCCGCGGATCTACTGTGCCTGTACCGCCAGTCGCTGCAGTCCATGCCTCAGCAAGCGCGACTCCATCGGGGGGCTCAGCCGCGGGGGCGGCAGCAGCGCCAGCGATTGCGCAAGCGCCGAGGGCGCCAGCGGTGGTGTCAGGGGCCCAGGCGGTGGCTGCGCTTATGGTAGCAGGACCAACAGCACGCGTGGCGGCACAGCCAGCGGCGGCAGCAGGACCAACAGCACGTGTGGCGGCACCGCCAGCGGCTCCGAACGTCAGCTCGAACCTCCGCTCAAAGCCGCCCCTGGACGACGCCTTCGAATTCCCACTCCCTCCGCCCAACATCCCCACGAAGCTAGCGAAGAATCTAACAGCATCGCACCTGCGACTGGGAAATCTTCACTGGGACAGCGAGGACGGTGCTACACTTTCGATTTGCCATGGCTCTTTCATTGCACTCATAGCGCCCGTTCGCTACAGTTGATTTCTTTTCTGAACAGCTCCCATTTTCTGACGATGATGCGGATTGGCAAGCTGCTGATCCTCAAGCAGCTGCCCAGCCCGAGCTTATCAAAATAAAGAACGAAAGGAAGGCCAAAGACGAGGCCCAGAGAAGGCGAATCGAAGGCGTGGGTGCAGTTAACGATCAAAACTCCAGCAAGCACAAGCACAGCTGCTGTCAAGACTCCACAAGCCTAACTGGACAGCAACAGCAGCAGCGGTGGCGGCAAGAGCAGCAGCAGCAGCAGCAGCAGCAGCAGCAGCAGCAGCAGCAGCATCAGCAGCAGCAGCAGCAACAACAACAACAACAGCAGCAGAGGAAACAACAACAACAGCAGCAGAGGACAACAACAGCAGCAGCAGCAGCAGCAACTGCAACTCTAACAGCTCACATTCACAGACATCTTCAACAGCTCTCTGATGATTTGGCTCATCTTCATCTCTCTATACACAGCAGCGAACAACTATTGGCTCAAAGGATGCTGAATCACGAGGATGCTCTCTCAAGGCTACAGGTAGACATTGCCGTTGCAAAACCTGCTGGTCCTCGAGAACCAATATCGATTAAAGTTCCAGCAAACGATCGGCCGTCTAGTCCCTCCAGCCCTGCCGCAAAGCCCCCTTGGTCGCCACAGCAGAGTCACCGTAGACGCACACGTCTTTCATATGTTCAGGCTCCGGGCCCAGAGATTCCTGATGTAGATACATTGAAGACCCACATGTAATCCCTCTCTATCTATCGTTGAGTTCCTTCTCTATCGAAGATGAGTGAAACTTTGGAGAGTAAAATTTTAGCGCCTGCTCAGCTCGTAGCTAGGCTCGGCTCCCATCCCCTTTTCTCCATCAGGGCACCAGTCCCTGCGGGTTACGCTCTCACCCCGAACAGCACGGGTACAGTTAAAGCGCTGTAGGTAGGAGGTCCGGCGCGCCCGTAGCTTAGAAAGAGCATCATTGGTTTGGACAGTCGGTGAATGAGTTGGACATCATTTCGTTGATGAGTTCCAAGATGGGTCCAGTACTAGTCGGTGAGCTATAGGATTCTTTCTTTTTTTTACGAGGTCTTAGTAACAGCTGAGTCTCAGCATTTGGACACGAATTCAAACCGCAAGTCTGGGCGACATGCAACAATTAATATTGCAAGTGTGGGAATGTACACTCCGGCCGCCGCAGCCGCTGGCCCGGCTGGCGCCCAGCCCACCATGGCCAGCAAGCTGGTCATGCCCCCCCCCCCCCCCCCCCCCGGCCCCCTAAGGAGAGTATTTCGATTAATTCGCCTTCCCGCGGACACTCTAGCTAGCGCTAGCTGGCGCTATATGCTATATATATTCAGAAGAGCCTAGTTTACGGTGCTGCTAGGCGTGACCATGCGTGCTGTGCAGCTTCGGCAGGCTGGCAGCGAGAGCGAGCGGAACTGGTATTCTAGGAGCAAGCACAGTCGCAGGGTACAAGTGTGTCACCTGGGGTGTGAGCCCGAGAGGGGTACATGAAAAGTAGTGGGGGTCCAATCGCCGCACTCAATGCGAGCGCTGCGTAGACTAAGGCCAAGCACTGCGCATGCGAGTAACGCGACTCGGAGTGCGGGCTCTTGACGGCATAAAGCCGTGAGGCAATAATATATATATATATACTATGATGGCTTCCAACGTACAACCGGTACCATAGCTAGCGCTGTGTCGCCCAACCCCTTATCGTTATCGAAATCAAAGACATCCAACGTTAACGTTAACCTTAAAAGCTTATAAAATTAGCTCCGTCGCCCAACCCGGCCTAATCGTAATCGCATGCAATCAAAGACGTCCAACCTTCGCTCGGTCACCCAATCCCTATTTAATTTGTAAAACAACCCCTAATCGTATCCGAAATCAATGACGTCCAACCTGAGCTCCATCGCCCAACCCCCAATCGCAACCGAAATCAAAGACGTCCAGCTCTAGCTAGCCAGAGTGTCCGTGGGGAGGCGCATTACTCTCCTTAGGGGGCCACGCAGGGCCCGGCTGGCCGAGCGTGGGCTCGGTGGGCTGGGCCCGCGGCCGCGGCGGCCGCAGTGTACATTCCCACACTTGTAGCCCGGACCTGCGTTTCAGTACGTGTCCAAATGCGTCCAACCAAGGCCTAAAAACCCGCCGCACTTTATGCCAACCATGCAGGACGATTTCGATTTGCCTACGACGAAGTTAAGCCCGGACGTAGACTTTACGTGAACTCAGGCCTCAAGCAAGCCCAGGCTTCCCCTCAGGGACAGCTTTGAGTGCACGTTCTTCGGCTGCTCTTTCTAGGCTACGGGTGCGGTGACGCATGGAGAGTGGCGCGTCCGCGATGGCACGGTTTACTTCTGAGAGAGCGTCAGCGGAAGCGCCAAAGATCTGCTTGCGGCTCCGGCGCATGCCTGCGGGGCTGCAGATTCCGAGGCTCCGGCGGGCGGCACGGCAGGTCTTTCTTTCGTCAAAATTGAGTACGAAACGCCAGCTGCGGTCCAAGGTCAGAATCGGGGGCGCGCTCTGCGGGGGGCGCCAGCGCACCGAACTGGAACAGGCCGACAACCGTCACACCGAAGAGCACTGCGCGGGTGTTTGGTACATTGCGCGTGGCCGAGAATGGATGGAAGCGCACCCGTCGTCGTCGCGCTACCGACGACACGGACGACGTCATGAGCACGCGCGGAACGGGGTCGGCGTCAAAACGAGCGCGGCGCACCGAAAAGCCCAGTCAAGTGCGCGTTTAGACATCCTGATTCCTACTATTTGTGGGCGCCGTCTCACTCGTCAGCGGCACCTCTTGGCGGATCAAATTGAAAAAGCAATACAGTACTGCCGCGTCACTGCGTGCAAGTGCTAGCGATTGCGATGCCGATAACGCTACCGGCAGCGCTGGCGCGGCTGAACGCTGGCGTGGGTGAAAAAAACCCCTGAGCAACCCATCCCCTACCCTAAATCTTCCCCCCCCCCCCCCCCCTCTTCCACCCTGATAAACATACACGCCCGAACCCGCCCACCCGCCCACCCTGCAGCTGCAGTGCAGCCTCGAGCAGCTCCCGAGCAAGTCGAGTCGCGCGCGACTGAGATTCGTGTCAGGGCGATGAAGGGTTCGGCGCCGCCGATCAGTACGATTACGATTGCGATCGGGCGGCGCTGGGAGGGCGAGGACGGTGCTACACTTTCGATTTGCCATGGCTCTTTCGTTGCACTCATAGCGCCCGTTCGCTACAGTTGATTTCTTCGCCGAACAGCTCCCATTTTCTGACGATGACGCGGTCTGGCAAGCTGCTGATCCTCGAGCAGCTGCCCAGCCCGAGCTCATCAAAACAAGAAACGAAAAAAAAATCAAAGACGAGACCCAGAGAATTACGATTACGATCAGCTCCAAGGGAAAACGCACCTGCTGTGCGGGCCTGTAGCTAGCTACAGTGTCAGTGGGGAGGTGCTTTGTCCCGAACTGAGCCACTCAGTTCGCCACCCGCCGACCCGGAGAACCCAGTGTGGGAGGACTCTCCGGGAGGCCTTCTGACATCGAAAATAGTCCGCCAGGCTTCGAAGATGGCAAAGAACGGGTCAGCAGGAGGGGGCCATAATGGCTTCAGCAAGCGATCAGTCCTATTGAGAAAGGGGAGCCAAAGCCCGAAACCACTGTTCTCCGTAAATGCCTCAATAATTTCTTAATTCTTCAATTTGAAGCGATATAGAGAAAAAGCAGAATTAGAGTTGCGATTACGATCAGAATTAGATCTAGAGTTGCGATTACGATCGCAATCAGGGTTGTGATTACGATTCACAATCGTAATCGTACTGATCGCACAGACCTCTCGCAGGGGCATCCTGATCCGCTACGGCACGGGCGTGGACGCGAAGCGCCTGCTCAGCTCGTATACGTAGCTAGGCTCGGCTCCCATCCCCTTTTTTCCATCAGGGCACCAGTCCCTGCGGGTTACGCTCTCACCCCGAACAGCACGGGTATAGTTAAAGCGTTGACGGTCTAGGAGTGGTCCCGCGCGCCCGTAGCGTAGAAAGAGCAAGTCGAGTAGTGCATCCATAGACTATAGCTAGAATCGGAAGCAGCGTCAGAGAAGTCATCATCTGTAATATAGATTACAGGGACAGGGAGTCAGGGGCTTGTGGGGGAGCCTCGGCTCGAGCAGGCAGTCGAGGACTCGATCGCGAGGCAAGCCTGCTTGCTAGCGGCTCGAGCCTCGGAGCCGATTTTCGGGCTGGCTAGGCTTGGCTCGAGCCGGCCCCGGGGCCCGGGAGTCCGGGAAGTTGAAGTACTAATCCAAGCGAGGGTTCTTCCACAACCCATCACCCAGGTAATGCATGTTGAACACTCCAATATCCTTGTTCGTCTTTCGTCTGCTCTGGAATCATTCTTGCATGGGGGGGAAATCTCAAAAAAGAACCGCACATTTCTTCAGAGGACCAACGTGTCAGACCAACTGCCATCGCATGCTGCTTGCCCTCCGCCATCACGGCGACAGCCGAGTTCCCCGGGACTTCAGCCATCTTGGCCCCCTTCGAGGTCAGCCCAGGGCACATCACGTTCGCCCCGCCAATGACAAACTTGATCGCCCCCTTGTCGCACTGCATGTGTGGCAGGATGAAGGGATCTGCAGAGATGGCTGTCAATCAAATCGACGTTCAACCTGCAAAAAATGACGCTCACATTTGTGCAAGAGACGCAGCGTTGGGAAGAATGGACCATCGCGCTCCTGGAAGAAAAGGGGCTCTTTGTCGATGCAGACGAGACTGATGTGGCCTTCACTGCCGAGGCGTGTCCATGATTTCGGAATATCGAGCGGTCCTGCGCGCCTCCGCACCATTTTGCGATGACAAGGTCGCTCTTCTTCGGCAGGATGTCATCTATGATCGGCTCGATCGCAGGCATTTGCGCCAGAATGGAGCTGCGTATGCCCCGCTGCACAGAGGACTTCACCAGGTTCTGCGTGGAGATTTCGTCTTTCCCAAACCTGCATCTACGCGTTAGCCCACGCGCTGCGTGCCGGGCGCAAGCAGAGGAACGCACTTCTTGAAGATCGTCCCCGAGGTGGTCGGTTCTTTTGACGCCATTGCAGTGCGCGTGTTTCGCTGCACAAGCCGGTCGAGGAGCAGTGGATCGCGCACAAATCTGAGCGTTTAGCTATGCCGTCTACGGCCGGCTGAATTGATTCGAAGCTGCACCCAGGCCCTTTGGCAGTGTGGCGGTGTCGAACGGGCGATGTCAGGGACAGGGAGTCAGGGTAGGGACGTGGCTTGGTACCCCCCCTCACCTTGACAAGCTAACCTTGAGCGCCTCGCCACCTTGATCATGACAAGCTAAGCTTAAGATCCGCCCATACAAAAGTTTCCCCATACAAATCGTGCTATGACGTAAAGCCTTTATGTCGTGACGTGCTATGACGTGCTAGACATCCACACTGCATCCAAACCTCAATCTGCAACTTGGGTCAACGTCATAAATATCGCAATTGGCTTTTCGAAAGCTGTTTTCCACCAATATGCCGCCGGCGCGGGGGGGGCTACCATATGCATGCCGCTCCGGATCCCATACAAAAATTTTGTATGGCAGCAGCTTGCGCCTTGCCTTGAGCACCTTGCCACCTTGACAAGCTTATCTTAAACACCCGAAACTTTGAAAGTGCACCTTGAACGCAAGCTGCTTCCTTGCAAGCACCGTCCCTAAGTCAGGGGCTTGTGGGGGTACGTACTGCCCCGGCTCAGCGGCTGGGCTGGGTGGGCTGGCGCCTCGAGCATATCCGCCCGTAAAGAAGACTGGGTGTGCACCTGGCTTCTCTTCGATTGTGCTTCGGGCCTTCGGGTCCTTCGCCTTTCGTCAAAACCGCACAACCGGCTTGGGCGTGTCTTATACATACTCTTCAAGAGAGAGAGAGAAATGCAGTAGACACATCCACGCCAGCAAGACTGGGTATGACAAAGCCGCAGAGGCCCCGAATGGGACGTGCAAGGCCCGTCAGGGACCCACTAGCGTGGGGAGTGAGTGGAAGCCACGTACAGGACCCTGGGCCACCACCCCCAGGGCGCCAGCAGAATGAAAAGCCAACCTATGTGGACACCCGACGGCGCCACATAGGAAGAGCCTGAATCCCCGTGACGGCCCGCTCCCTGTCGGGCGGCCCGAGGGTATCAGGGTTTGCCCCGGGCAAAGGAAGGACACAAGCTCAAGTGTCAAGCAGGATTACTCATGAAAAGCAGCATCTGCCATACCAACAGAAGAGCCATTAAACTCAGGATCAGAAAGATGAGTGCGCTTATTAGCAGGTTCAGAAGACTGGGCCTGAGCCTGTGCAACGGATTCACGAGTAATCTGCTGAGCAGTGGCAAAGGCTCGCTGAAGGGAATGGAAACAAATAATCTCCTCACGAGCAGCAGAGCTGAGGTGAGTCGAGGGAGGTATGCGACAGCGTCCGACAGCGGCATGCGGAGCAAGCAAGGTGAGTCGAGGAAGGTGTATAACAGCGTCCGACCGTCAGAAATCCGCGAGCGCTTATTAGCAGGAGCAGTAGAAGACTGGGCCTGGGTCTGTGTCTCTGACTCACGAGTAGGAGCACACCTGAGGTGAGTCGAAGGAGGTGTGCGACAGCGTCCGGCAGCGGCATGCGGAGCAAGCGAGGTGAGTCGAGGGAGGTTTACAACAGCGTCTGACGGCGGCGATGCGCAGCAAGCAGACAATGCTATGCCGAAGCGCAGGCAGCAGTTAGCAATGGTGGCGGAAAGGTCGGCTTGTTAGCGATACGATCGGCTACCGGACGACATAAAGATGCAGAAATGCAATGCTCACTGAAGGAGAGCAAGCAATGAGCAGCCACGTCTACGGTTAGCGGGAAAAGGCGCCAGGCGACGGCGTGACGTACGCATGTCAGAGGGCGCATTTCAGACGTGTTGCATCGAAGATGAAGAATACAGCCGCGACAGGCAGAGAATGGGCACAACGGCCAGGAGAAAGGGCGCGAACGCCAGCGGACACAGAGCGCAGCCAGACCACGGGAGATAGAGCACAGAGAACACGAACCAACCGTGAGAAGTTGCGCAGAACGGCTGCAGGGCGCGGAGATGATCCTGACTAATCCGCTGACGAACTACATGATTCTCAGGAAGAAGATCAAGAAGGGAGATCATCGAGCGGTGCATGTGAAAGTAGGATCCAAAAGCACCAAGAGATAAGGAAGGATACAATTTGAAGCGATGCGCATCACACTGCCGACCCCTTCAGGCATGCGCAGAGCCCAGGGGGCCGAGCTCAAATTAAAATGCTGTTGTACGTTAACGGGGGCTGTTGTACTGGGCCACGGGACGGCCGGCAGGCTGGTCCCCGTCGGCCCCCCCTCTGGACTCTGGCAGAAGTAGCCGTTTTAAATTTATTTACTGCGGTATATCGCCCAGCAGCAACGCAAAGTAGCGGGCCCCCGCCGGCCCTCCTTCCCCCCCTCCACACACACACACACACACACACACACACACACACACACACACACACACACACACACACACACACACACACACACACACACACACACACACACACACACACACACACACACACACACACACACACACACACACACACGTTCTTTCTGAAGCGTCGATCGCTGTTTTGAAGCCTCGTCGATGAGGTACTTATGTCTGCAAGCTGCTTTGTTTCGATCTCGGGCTTTTAGAGGGGGCTCCCAGGGCCCGTAGGGGCTCCCCCACCGCCTCGAGACGACCCCCGCAGCTTCGAGACTCGATGCCGCACCCTGTAGATAGCTATATCTATATTGTGTCCGCGGGGAGGCGCAATACTCTCCGTAGGGGCCCCAGGGACCGGCTTGCCAGCTTGCTAATGGGCTGGGTCCATGGCTGCGGGGGCCGCAGTGTACATCCATACTTGTAGCCCGGACTGATTTGAATTCGTGTCCACATGCTTTCCAGGGGGGGGGGGGGGGGGGGGGGCTCAAATTTAAATGCTCTCCCCCTCCCCTCGAGCCCCCCCCCCCCTCCCCCCCCCCCCCCCTCCTGTTGTTCGGGGACTCGTTATTATAACGTTAACGGGGGCTGTTGTACTGGGCCACGGGACGGCCGGCAGGCTGGTCCCCGTCGGCCCCCCCTCTAGACTCTGGCAGAAGTAGCCGTTTTAAATTTATTTACTGCGGTATATCGCCCAGCAGCAACGCAAAGTAGCGGGCCCCCGCCGGCCCTCCTTCCCCCCTCCACACACACACACACACACACACACACACACACACACACACACACACACACACACACACACACACACACACACACACACACACGTTCTTTCTGAAGCGTCGATCGGCTGTTTTGAAGCCTCGTCGATGAGGTACTTATGTCTGCAAGCTGCTTTGTTTTCGATCTCGGGGCTTTTAGAGGGGGCTCCCAGGGCCCGTAGGGGCTCCCCCCACCGCCTCGAGACGACCCCCGCAGCTTCGAGACTCGATGCCGCACCCTGTAGATAGCTATATCTATATTGTGTCCGCGGGGAGGCGCAATACTCTCCGTAGGGGCCCCCAGGGACCGGCTTGCCAGCTTGCTAATGGGCTGGGTCCATGGCTGCGGGGGCCGCAGTGTACATCCCATACTTGTAGCCCGGACTGATTTGAATTCGTGTCCACATGCTTTCCAGGGGGGGGGGGGGGGGGCTCAAATTTAAATGCTCTCCCCCCTCCCCTCGAGCCCCCCCCCCCCCCCCTCCTGTTGTTCGGGGACTCGTTATTATAACGTTAACGGGGCTGTTGTACTGGGCCACGGGACGGCCGGCAGGCTGGTCCCCGTCGGCCCCCCCTCTAGACTCTGGCAGAAGTAGCCGTTTTAAATTTATTTACTGCGGTATATCGCCCAGCAGCAACGCAAAGTAGCGGGCCCCCGCCGGCCCTCCTTCCCCCCCTCCACACACACACACACACACACACACACACACACACACACACACACACACACACACACACACACACACACACACACACACACACACACACACACACACGTTCTTTCTGAAGCGTCGATCGGCTGTTTTGAAGCCTCGTCGATGAGGTACTTATGTCTGCAAGCTGCTTTGTTTTCGATCTTGGGGCTTTTAGAGGGGGCTCCCAGGGCCCGTAGGGGCTCCCCCCACCGCCTCGAGACGACCCCCGCAGCTTCGAGACTCGATGCCGCACCCTGTAGATAGCTATATCTATATTGTGTCCGCGGGGAGGCGCAATACTCTCCGTAGGGGCCCCCAGGGACCGGCTTGCCAGCTTGCTAATGGGCTTTTTTTTTGTTACGCAGTAATCTATTCAGTTCATAATCACCAAGACAAAAGTACTGAGCCAACACGGCACAACATCCAAGGATGAGGCCTATAACGTCAACTCGCCCCCCAAGGGAGCATATACTCTGAACTAGAGAAAATAAACACGAATAGAAGTTCCCCCATGGGTTTTACTCCTACCACTGCCGACCATCTGCTGGATTCCTAGGGCAACGAAGGCCGGACTATATTCTGCATAATTGGCAGAGTCCTCCTCCAAGCAGAAAACTTGTGCCCTCCGGCCACAAGGGATCCCTGTCGCCGCTCCCTATGAAAGGATTACAGCTAAGGGTGGTGCTAGCCGTAGCTGGGGGTGCACGCAGCTCGTCGCCACCGCATCAAGGCTGAAGTCGAAAGTTGACCACCATCCGCTAGTGGTGAGTACTACGGTTTCGCGTTGCTCCAGGCACGCGCTCAACTGGCTGCGCCACGCCAGTTGTGGACTGAATGTGCTACTGGAGGAAGAGGCCTGGAAACCGGGTCCTGGGGGGCCCGGGAGAAAACCAGGGGGGCGCACGGCATCGCCAGCCGCAGCCAGCAAGCCGTGGTCCTCGGCCGAGAGATACCGCCTCCAGCTGGCGCACGTGCGTGCGGGGTCCGCTGCGGCGGGGTTGGGAGGCCCCGGGCCGCCCGAGTGCTCAGAAGCACGTCGCCTCGCCAGGAGTCCAAGCATCTGTGCGGCCGCGACGCCCACGGCCGCGACGCGGGCGCGCAATCACACGACCGACGATCATCTGCGCGGGCGCAACGCAGGTCGCCGGCCCCATAGCCACGGGCGGCCGATCGCTGCCGCAGAGAAGTGCTTGGGCTGAACGAGAGAGCAGCTGCTGATGCCGCCGCTGGTGTCCGCTGGAGTGGCTCGCCAAACCGACCCACGGAGCGGATCCCTAACGGACGCGCGGCTAATTGGCTAGAGAAGGTCTAAAGGCACCGCCAAGGCGATTCGCGGCATCCGGAGAGGTGCCCAGCGGGCAGGAGCCCGCCACCTACTTTCTCTCCAGGTCGGGGTACGCGAATCAGCTTGCTAATGGGCTGGGTCCATGGCTGCGGGGGCCGCAGTGTACATCCCATACTTGTAGCCCGGACTGATTTGAATTCGTGTCCACATGCTTTCCAGGGGGGGGGGGGGGGGGGGGGGGGGGGGGCTCAAATTTAAATGCTCTCCCCCTCCCCTCGAGCCCCCCCCCCCCCTCCCCCCCCCCCCCCCCCCCCCTCCTGTTGTTCGGGGACTCGTTATTATAACGTTAACGGGGGCTGTTGTACTGGGCCACGGGACGGCCGCAGGCTGGTCCCCGTCGGCCCCCCTCTAGACTCTGGCAGAAGTAGCCGTTTTAAATTTATTTACTGCGGTATATCGCCCAGCAGCAACGCAAAGTAGCGGGCCCCGCCGGCCCTCCTTCCCCCCTCCACACACACACACACACACACACACACACACACACACACACACACACACACACACACACACACACACAACACACACACACACACACACACACACGTTCTTTCTGAAGCGTCGATCGGCTGTTTGAAGCCTCGTCGATGAGGTACTTATGTCTGCAAGCTGCTTTGTTTTCGATCTCGGGGCTTTTAGAGGGGGCTCCCAGGCCCGTAGGGGCTCCCCCACCGCCTCGAGACGACCCCCGCAGCTTCGAGACTCGATGCCGCACCCTGTAGATAGCTATATCTATATTGTGTCCGCGGGAGGCGCAATACTCTCCGTAGGGGCCCCAGGGACCGGCTTGCCAGCTTGCTAATGGGCTGGGTCCATGGCTGCGGGGGCCGCAGTGTACATCCCATACTTGTAGCCCGGACTGATTTGAATTCGTGTCCACATGCTTTCCAGGGGGGGGGGGGGGGGGGGGGGGGGGCTCAAATTTAAATGCTCTCCCCCTCCCTTGAGCCCCCCCCCCCCCTCCCCCCCCCCCCCCCCCCTCCTGTTGTTCGGGGACTCGTTATTATAACGTTAACGGGGGCTGTTGTACTGGGCCACGGGACGGCCGGCAGGCTGGTCCCCGTCGGCCCCCTCTAGACTCTGGCAGAAGTAGCCGTTTTAAATTTATTTACTGCGGTATATCGCCCAGCAGCAACGCAAAGTAGCGGGCCCCCGCCGGCCCTCCTTCCCCCCCTCCACACACACACACACACACACACACACACACACACACACACACACGTTCTTTCTGAAGCGTCGATCGGCTGTTTTGAAGCCTCGTCGATGAGGTACTTATGTCTGCAAGCTGCTTTGTTTTCGATCTCGGGGCTTTTAGAGGGGGCTCCCAGGGCCCGTAGGGGCTCCCCCCACCGCCTCGAGACGACCCCCGCAGCTTCGAGACTCGATGCCGCACCCTGTAGATAGCTATATCTATATTGTGTCCGCGGGGAGGCGCAATACTCTCCGTAGGGGCCCCCAGGGACCAGCTTGCCAGCTTGCTAATGGGCTGGGTCCATGGCTGCGGGGGCCGCAGTGTACATCCCATACTTGTAGCCCGGACTGATTTGAATTCGTGTCCACATCCTTTCCAGTAGCCTACTCATTGAAGGTTATCATAGTCACGTTTCGCGATCGAATGCACGAACCCCGTTATGTAAGGTCATCGCTGCTGACGCCGTCTTGTATGAGAACAACCTTGCGGCCATTAACCTGCGATCGGGCCTGAGATTAAACTGGAGCACGCCAGATCAAAGCTAATGTAGAGGAGCCACACCTGGACTCGGAAGAAGCCGTCAATGTTGACATTTCCTGCCTGAACTGGTGCGTCTTTATCCACGAGCACCTGTATCGCTTAAGCGGCCTGTCGCGGATCAATTCCGACGCATCGTACTTTTACGACGCCTCTGCTGCCCCGCGCGGCTTCGCGGCACGCGTCGATGACGCCCTGTGTCACGCCTCGCCTGCCGATGCGCACGACGTGAACCAGCGCCAGGGCGGCCTTGCGCGCCGCCTTCAGCGTCGCGTCGTCCGGTGCGTACGCGCACTCCGCGAGCACAAAGACGCTTCGCTCTGGCGGGCTTGGGCCTCTGAAAGAGAACCTGCTGGACTGTGAATGAGAAGTTGCGACAAGAATGCCCGATCGATCGCCGTTGCGCACGTCGAGCAGTGAGGCAGCGCGCGTGGGGGCCGATCGGCGCATCTCGGGAGCGGCCTGCTGCGCCGCAGCGACGCGCATCGATCGCCTATTTGCGCTGCCGCCGGTGTGCCCGGCGGCGGGAGGCCCGCGATGAACATAAAAAGTTGGTGGCCTGCGGCCAAAAGTTCGGCGCAATCCCTCCCCAGGCCAGCTCTTTCTAAGCTCAAGGCAGAGCCCGTCAATTGCAAGCTTCGTGGCTCAAGCCACAACGGATTGCTCTTTCTAAGCTACGGGCGCGCGGGACCTCCTACCTACAGCGCTTTAACTGTACCCGTGCTGTTTGGGTGAGAGCGTAACCCGCAGGGACTGGTGCCCTGATGGAGAATTTGCCACAACGGATTGCTCTTTCTAAGCTACGGGCGCGCGGGACCTCCTACCTACAGCGCTTTAACTGTACCCGTGCTGTTTGGGTGAGAGCGTAACCCGCAGGGACTGATGCCCTGATGGACTGGTGCTTGGGGCCGGTGCCGGTGCCTTGCAATTGAACGATGTATACGTAGCAGTACTACGGTAAGCTTAAGATAGCCTTGAGCTTGAGTTAGAGCTCTGCGAGCTTGAGCGAGAGCTCAACGAGCTCGAGGTAGAGCTCAACGAGCTTGTTAACGACTCGGCGAGCTTGATCATGCAGCTCTGCGGCTTGAGCTTGTTAGTTCCCAGTTGACCCCTCCCCTCCCACACGATCGATGTCCGCGCTCCTCTCCTGGCGCGTGGGGGCGACCCAGATGATGTCGGGCAACAACTATTCGCTCCTGGACTACGTGAGCATGCTGTTTTTGGAACCGGAATCGCATTTCGACGAATCGCATTTCGACGCATTTTTACTTGAGCGGGGTGATGGGAGAGCGGGCCGGGCAAACTAACGTTAACGGAGCTACCAATATATACGGAGCTGAACAGGGCAACGCCGAGCTCGATCCGATGATCGCGAGGGTCCGTATACGTATACTGACGAGTACTAAACCGCACAACCGGCTTGGGCGTGTCTTATACATACTCTTCTTCTTCTTCCCGATCCAGCTTCCAGCTCTTTACTGATCATGAGTGTAAGTGTTAACTGAGCGTTCAACGGTTGAATTCGAATTCAAAGCTTAAGATATATATAGATAGATAGGAATGCTGCGCGAAGGATTGGACCTTTTCCTGGACTATCATATAACTAGCTGACCGCGCCCGGCCGTGTGCAAGTGCGGGAAGTGCGGGCCGCGCGCGGCCGCGGAGGTGCAAGGGGGGCTACTAGTACTTGTACAGAGTGGCGAGGGGGCGAGGGGGCGGGGTATATATAATATAATAAATTATATTATATAAAGAGTGGTATACTTAAGGAAATTTAAAAAGGCCCTGAGGACCGGACCCTTTTGATTTAAATAGGGAGGGGGGGGGGGGGGCGGGGGGGGGGGGTAGATTCTTTGGGGCTTTGTGCTCCTATTCGCCGATTCGCGCATGCGCAAGAACGACGACCCTATTGGCCAATCATTGAATGGGTGCCAGGGCGAAACTTTTCTAGAACGTTAACCCCGCCCCCCTAGCTATATATAGCCTGCGACCCGAGGCTGCACTGCAGCTGCCCCTCGGGGACACTGTGACAGGAAAAACTGCCCCTGGGGGGCAGGAGGGGGGGGCGGGGGCGCATTGTTTTGCTTCGACGTCGACAAAGATTGTGATATTCATTTTTTACTACGTTACGAAAAAACTTTCAGCAAATTCAGGGGTGAGGGGGGGCAGGCGGGGGTGCCCGCCCTGTGCGCGAGCGCCCAACGGTGCGCCCACTCGTACAGCTCGTGGCGAACAATGAGCTAGCTCGTCCGACGCGTTGCAATTGCTGTGCCATGGTGGGGTGGGGGCGAGCAAGCGGGGAGGCGGGGTGCGGGAATATTAATTGCAAGAGGCCCTGAGGCGACACCCTGCAGCTGGGGCAGAGATCCGGAGTGCGGCGAGCGCATCCCTGGGGAGGAATGGGCCCTGCACGCCCGAGCTTGATGAAGTCGATGGGCACAATGTTCATCGGTCCTGACGAAAAAGGTATATATATATATATGCGTACATGGGCGTGATTGTACAGCGCTTTCCCGTTAGGGGCCAAAACATGGGGAATTCGCACAGGACTTTTGTTTCGACCCGGGCCCGGCCGCCGCAGCCACGGCGCGGGCCCTGCCCATGGCCACCTCCTACCCGCGGTCAGAACTGATCGGATGAACAGGTGTCTGCCAGGCTGGGTCCGACGGTCTGCCGCAGTGCAATCTCGAAAAAGTAAATATTCTCGTCGGTCATTCCGATCGCGAAGTTCGTCTATCGAAATCTTTGTGGGCGTCGTTGTCACAGTGTGGTGGCCCACTGGTGGGCAAACGTCTAACAAAAGCGACGTCTAACTTCATGACCTTAAAGTAATAGCAGGAAATTAAACGTAATCGCCCGCAGGACCCGCGCTTCGTGGACTCGCCAAAAGGCGTGGCGCCAGAAAAAAAGGCCCGGCTACACTGTGCACATCCACAGTACTAGTCTGCTCTTTCTGCAGGGCCAGATAGGCAGCATCCGCATCACTGTCAGCAGCGACGTCGACGTCGACGCGACGCGCGCCGAAGTGACGCCGTGCCAATTTCTTCGACGCCACAGCTCGCGATGACACGGGAGTTCGAGGCGTCGGCGTACCCAAATGCCCTCGCTGTCTGGAAGGCGGCACGACCCTATGTACGCGCCGAGCCGCCCCAGCCTTCGGCGTCCGTCCGTGAGCGGCCTGCTCTTCACCGCGCAGGTCTTAGGCGGTTCAAGCGGCATGTTCGCAACATGCATAATACAGGTGGACAGCCTGGCCTCGCGCGCTCGTCGCTCGTGTGCTCGTCGCTGACCTCTTTCCAGCCGGTCGATTTGGTCAAGGTCAGGCTTCAGCTCGCAGGTAAGGCTTCTTACTTTGAGTGCAAACATCGAAATCGAAATCTTACGTCGAGTGAAAATCTCCCAGGCGAAGGCGTAAAGGGCCCCAAAGCGGGGGCTGTTGCCACAGTCCTCACAGTGCTTCGCGAGGACGGCATGCTCTCTTTTTACCGGGGCCTCGGCGCTGCCCTTCTCCGGCAGGCGACGTACACAACCGCTCGCCTTGGGCTGTTCAACAGCGCTCGCGACAAAGTCCAAGAAGAATACTTTCCAGCCCAGCACATACCAACATACGTTTTGGCAACCCTCGGTCTATCGGCCGGCGGCATCGCCTCGGTTTTTGGCACTCCCGCAGACCTCGCCCTCATTCGCATGCAGGTCTGCTCTCTTTCAGTTGATCTTCCTTTTCCTTACTCTCTTTTAGTCAGACTCCACGCTTCCCAAGGAGCAGCGCCGCAATTACACGGGTGTCGGCAACGCGCTTGGCCGCATCATCAAAGAGGAGGGCTTCTTCGCCCTTTGGAAGGCGCGAAACGCCGTATCTCCGACGTCCGCCTGCCCTTACCTCTCTTAGGGGTGCACCCCCACGGTCTGCCGAGCAATGGCGCTCAATGCCGCAATGTTAGCATCAAATGAACGGGTCAAGGATGTGCTACAACATCGGTTGGAATGGACGAGAAAAGAAGCGGAGCTACCAGCGAGCGCAGCCGCGGGTTTTCTCGCGTCAGCGGCCTCTCTTCCCTTCGATTTTGTGAAGGTTCCCATCCTCCCATCCTCCAAAATCGAAATCCGAGCTGGAGCATCCTGACTTTGGTTGGCAGACGCGCATGCAGAAACAAAAACCGGATGCACATGGATTGCTTCCCTACAAAAACTCAGTCGACTGTGTATTCAAAACGCTCGTAAACGAGGGCCCTCTAGCGTTCTACAAGGTGCCAAGTACTTTGTCGTGTTTGTCCTTTAAAAGCTATAGACTGCTTTGCATTACTAAGGCCTGTGCGCACAGGGGTTCGGGACCTACTATGTTCGAATTGCGCCACATGTGATGGTGATGATTGTTGATGTTGTTGGGGGGGGGGGGGGGGGGGGGGGGGAGGTGGGGTTGAGAGACGGGGAGTTGAGTATGACGGGGGGCAAGGGGGGGGGGGGGGGGCGGGGGGGGGCGGGGGGAAGGGGGGGGCGGCCCAGTCTTATGGAAGAGGGTGGAGGCAGGCGCTAGCTTCATCTCCTCGTTTTCTGTTGAAAAGAACTCACCTGAATGTTTTTCACGCAGATAACTCTTCTAGTGAACGAACAGCTCAGCCGTTTTCTTCGGTCCCATGGAGTCTAGCTATAGCTGCGCATCCAATATCTTGTATGGTTTTTTTTACATGTAGCAGATGATGTCTGATCTGTGTGAAGCGCAAATGCACAATAATATGCTGTGGCGCAGTCGCTGCACATACATTCCGCCACGAGCTCTAGATCTGAGTCAAAGGCTGCCACCACCTTAAGATCTATAAGTTCGGTGTGCTTTCCTTCACGAGGCGCAGAATGAACAGTATGTACAGCATGTATGGAAGTATTAGACAAAAAGCCGAAGGCCCTGAAGGCCCGGATATCCTGCATGTCCCCCTAAGGAGAGTAATGCATATGCGCCTCCCCGCGGACACTCTGGCTACCTATGGCTACGTGTGCCCGCATGCGCGGCGTGGTGCTGCATCGCGTCTTGTGGCGGCAGGGGCCGCAATCGCAATCACAATCAAAGACGTCAGACCCCTCAAGGCTCAATCGTAATCGCAATCAAGACGTCAGACCCCTCAAGGCTAATTATATATAATGCGCATGCAATTCTACGTCGGCCACGATTTGCATTAGCACACAACAATAACTACTAGGAGTTATACACAGTGCGATTACGATGCATGTCATTTCACCGCAACGAAACATCTCCGTTTACCCCCCCCCCCCCCCCTGTCCAGTCACACTTGTATAATTGAAGTATAGCATTTGGGCATGAATTCAATTCTGCAACAAAAACTGTGCAAGAGTAGAGTTTTCGAATACAATCAATCGTCGTAAAACTTTTCTGCCCCAAGATTTGAGTTCGAACAGGGGGGCTTAATTCGAAAACCACAACACATATCCAAACAAATACACTTGCGATTACGATCGGAATCAGAGTTGCGATTGCGATCGGAATCAGAGTTGCGATTACGATCGGAATCAGAGTTGCGATTACGATCGGAATCAGAGTTGCGATTACGGTCGGAATCAGAGTTGCGATTACGATCGGAATCGCACAGACCTCTCGCAGGGGCATCTTCATCCGCTACGGCACGGGCGTGGACGCGAAGCGCCTGCTCAGCTCGTAGCTAGGCTCGGCTCCCATCCCCTTTTCCATCAGGGCACCAGTCCCTGCGGGTTACGCTCTCACCCAAACAGCACGGGTACAGTTAAAGCGCTGTAGGTAGGAGGTCCGGCGCGCCCGTAACGCAGAAATACACTGGCCAAAAAAAATTGGAAAATTTCTAGAAAGTTGAGACAAGCCTTCCCACTTCGGCAGAGCTTACATATGGCGGAGACGGGGCTAAACCCTGGAACTCTCGGGCTAAACCGGGGCTAAGTAGGCGGGAAATAATTCATAAACTTCAGTACTTTAATAATGTGCAGCATGTAATTATTTCTAGCTCTCCAGTGTGCTGGCTTAATGGCCTTCGCGGGACCAAGAGGAGAGGGAGGTGTTTAAAACACCGTGAGGGAAGAAATAGAGCGGCAACAGCCACTCTACTTCTTGGCAGCGGCCTTGGCCTTGGGGACAGCAACCTTCTTCGGCGCCGCCTTCTTGGTGATGGTCTTCTTCACCTTGGGCGCGGCGGCCTTCTTCGCCGCAGGCTTCGCTGCCTTCGGCTTCGCCGGAGCGGCCTTCTTTGCAGCTGGCTTGGCAGCCTTGGGCGCGGCCTTCTTCACCGCCGGCTTCGCCGCAGGCTTCGCCGCGGGCTTCGCCGCAGCCTTCTTCGGCTTAGCCGTCTTCGCCGCAGCCTTCTTGGCGCCCTCGGCCTTCGGCTTGGCGGTCTTGGGCTTTGCAACAGCTGCGATGAAGGTCAGAAAGCGACTCATCCCCGCTGGGCCAGGTCATCAAGCGCACCCTTCTTGACAGCCTTCGCGGCGTCGCCGGTGACGACTGAAGGAAAATTAGGCACGCGCGCAATGCAGAAGCCTCGCTCAAGCGAACCCTTCGGGGCCGCCTTCTTGGCGACCGGCTTCGCGGCCGGCTTCGTCGCCGACGAGAGCTTGTAGCTCGCCTTGACCTTCACAAGCGCACCGTTCTTGACACCGCGCTGCAGTGCCATGCGCTGCGGCGAGGCTTCAGAGGAGCTCGCGGGCCTGGGACATAGGGCGGTAGAGCACCAGGTGGGCCTTGAAGGTGTTGTCGTCAGTAACCTTGTGGGCAGCAAGGATAGCGCGCTTAATGGCGACGACCGAAGAGCCCGTCCGCTCCTTCAGCGAGGTGATCGCTGCATGGAAGAGTCAAGGTTTTGATTACATGCGAAAACCCCGCCTCCGCCGGAAAAACGCACCCGCAGCGATCATCTCCGCGAAGGGAGGGTGGGTCGGGGCCGCCTTCGGCTTCGCATCCTTCTGCGCCGCCGGAAAAGAGAGTAGAAGCCTTAGCTGTGCTAGGGGAGTACTCGCGGCGTGTAGTTAAGTGGCCGCAGGCTGAGGCACTCGGGGCCGGACAAAAGCGAACCTTGGGCGCCTTCTCCTTGGGGGCCTTCGGCACCTTCGGCGCCTTCACCTTGGCAGCCTTGGCTTCAACGGCAGGGGCGGTGGCAACGGCGGGATCCATGTTAGCAGGTCAAATGGGGCTTGCCGTGGTCGCGCCTCGAACGTGTTCGTTCGACGCGACGAATTCAAATTAATTCTTGAAACCGTCCCCCCCTTTTCGCAAATTAAGAGAAAAAAGTGCTTGGGTACCGACAGTGACGTGACGCGGCCTGCTGTCAGCGGCACCTCGAGCTCAACCCCGCCCGCGCAGGTCATCGACAGCCCGCAGACCTTCGCCGAGATCGACAAGCGCGCCCCGGCCCCCCGCCGCCGCCCCCTGCGGGGTCTCCATGGCCAGCGGCTGAGGGCTGGGGGCGTGGGGCATGCGCAGGTACCGGTACCGTAGTACGACGTGGACGGGATCCCGCACTTCGAGTTCCTGAGCGGGGCGCCGCGGCGGGGAAGGACCTGGGGCACGCCATCGGCAAGATGCCGCGCGCCGTCATCGAGGCGAACCTCAACGCCGGCGCCCTCGCCTCCGAGCGGCCCTTCCCTTCACGCCCAGCTTCGCTCGCGGCCCGCGGCCGCCCCAGGCCACGAAGCGACCAGCGGCGAAGCGAAATCGCCACAGCCAGCACTCCTAGGCCTAGCACGACCAGAGCACCATGCATGTCGGTGCGGCCGCCGACCATCCCAACTCTTCCGGCCACCACATGCATGCGCATGCACGTGCACGGGCCGCCGGGCCTTACCAAGTTCAATTCACCTTCCTGCGCATGCTGCCCGATGGAGCCGTTCACCTTCCCTGCTGCCCGATGGAGCCGAATCAGGATGGAATGAGGCGCTGCAGCTGGAAGCATCCAAGGACGGTCTGGTCGTCGCCATGTTTCATGTGTCTTCATGTGTTCTTTCATTTGGATCTCAAGATCTTTTGATTTCGATCTGACCCCTTTTCGCGCCCCCCGGCGCCCACCGCAGGCTGACTCCATGTCGGGCCCCTCCATGGGCCTGTAGGGGCTCCCGCCACCGCCCCGAGGCGACCCCCCGCCGCCACGAGACGCGATGCAGCACCACGCCGTGCGGGCACACGTAGCCATAGCTAGCCAGAGTGTCCGCGGGGAGGTGCATTACTCTCCTTAGGGGGCCACGCAGGGCCCGGCCGGCCAGCTCGCTGGTGGGCTGGGCCCGCGGCCGCGGCGGCCGCAGTGTACATTCCCACACTTGTAGCCCGGACCTGCGTTTTAGTACGTGTCCAAATGCGATGGTGTCTCCGTCCCCTTGGCCATCCTCCGGGCTACGCGAAGTCCATGCTACAAGTGTGGGATCGGACATAAATATATACACCACAACACATGATGTTGTGCACAGGCTCTATGCGTCCTTGTAGTAGATCCCGTACGTCTCGTTGGTGGTGGAGTACATGCCTGGGACACGCTCAACCGGGCGGATGGTGCTCTGAGAAACCCCTTCCTCTGGCGGGGGCCAGTTCCCTCGCGGCAGGACCTGCAACTGCGGCTCCTGCTTCGCGTAGAACTCATCCCGGTAGACCGTTGCAAGCCCCTGATTGTGCACCTGCAGGGATGATGTCACTGCGTGGTAACCACAGCAAGGAGACCAATGGCACACTGCAGGGAACGTTTGTGGCAGGCGGACAGCTTCAGGGAGATGGGCGGCCGGGGCTGAGGAGCCCGGTACGACATTGTTCACTGTGATGACCTGCCCCGCGCAACAGTCAGCACTCTCGCGGTCTAGCTTCCGCCCCAAAATCGTCCAAAATCGTTTCAATTCACCTTCCTGCTGCCCGATGGAGCTCTCACGTAGATGTGGCCATGGGTCTGGCTAGCAGCTTTTGGGTGGAATATTTCCCCACTGGTTGCCAGGTCGCTTGTGCAGTACTTTCGAAGAAGATGCTGATGCTTCGCCTCGCGTGGAGGCCGTGTATGAAACGCGCGATGTGTCGTCTCGTAAGTGAAGGGGGGAACGTTGGCCGGGCTCGGATGCACGCCCAGGGGCAGAACGGTTTTTTGCTTTAGTAGACTTTGATCGAGCGCGAGGAGCTGGTTCAGTTCGAGACCAGCCGCGCCCACTTGCGGAGAGACCATTCTTCGGGGTCTGCGGAAGAACTCCTGACTCGCCGTCGCGCGCGCCCCGAAGGTCAGCAGGTCTTCACGTCCAGCCGCCGGTGCGGGGGTCGCGTTCAGACGGTGCGAGGTCATGCGCGGGCACAAGCGCGCACCGGCGTCTGCCGGGATGGAGTTGAGCCATTCGCCAGGGCCGGTAGAGCTCGACGCGCACGGCCAGAGATACTCGATCTGCGGAAGCTCAATCTAGTAAACAACTAGCGACGTCGCAGCTAACACAGTCGCTCGAGCTGGCGCGCCTTCGGGTTCGTAGGAGGTCGCCGGAACGCGCCAGGTTGCTTGAATTGAGCTATTTCCGGGAACCCCGTATGCGTCCTGTGGCATGTGGAGCTGAACTCATCTACAAGGGAGTCGAGGCCAGGAACAAGCGGCGGGCTCCGCGCTTTCGGGGCGGCCTCGCCCCAGTGCTTCGGATCGAGGCCGATCACCGTGCTGGTGTGGCGAGGTCCAAGCTGGATGCCCAGAATCGATTTGTCGACATCCGGAAACGGCCCGGACGCCTCTGCCGCGGCCGGCATTCGCTCCGCGCCACAAGAAAAGCTAGCGGCCGCCGAAGCTGGTTCTAGCTCGCTCGTGCCTGGCTAGACAGCTCCTTTGGATGTTGCCCACGCGCTCTAGCCGCAGAAGCTATTCCAAGATTGGCTGCTGCAGGGAGGGGTACACGGAAGTTCGTAGTCGTTCTCTTTCTAAAGCTTCGGGCGCGCGACGTCGTAAGCGCGAGCTGCGGTAAAGCTGCAGCGGCAACGGCCACGACGGCAGGGGGAGCGCCGTCGACATGCGTCGCGCTTGGCGGCGTCTCTTCCAGACCTCGGCGTCGTCGCTGCAGAAAAAGGTAGTTTTATGTTCTGCGCCCGCGTCGCCTCACGCGTGCTTTGGTGCAAATTGATAACACGGGCATACTAGCTGCGGACTACGCGTGCATATTGATAACACGGGCATACTAGCTGCGGACTACGCGACCTGCGGATAACACGGGCATTTGGTGCGCAGGCGTCGGACCAGGACCCAGGGTGCGCTTTCGTCATCGGGCCCGCCCAGCACGTCTCCGTCATGATCAATGACTCCTTGCAGAATTTCCTACGTCGAGAAATACGTAGCTCGAGATCCCGGTACGTCCCAAGTGCACGTACGTAAACGTGCTAACACCGCTCAGCGCGCCTTGAGCGCGAGGGGGCCGGGACAACTCCGCGCGTCTTCTTGAGGCGCGAGATCTCCAATTTGATCGCCTCGTTCGGCTGCGGAGCCCTCGCCTCGGATTTTATCCTGGACTATTTCGACGAGAAACCCTATCTTGCGTCGTCGATGAGGAGTCTGATGTCGCCTCTTGTGCTCGGTGGCGCGATTTTCACGCAGCTTTCACGTCTGAATATTAATCCGGCCGTTCCCAACTTCGAGTTCCCGCCCCCTTTTCTTCGCACTGTGGGCAAGGGAAGGGCGCTCGCTGTTATCTTCGCAGTGGTTCGGCCATATGCGTCTTCTTGCTTTTTGAGATCTGATGTGTGTGCAGTGTCAACTGCACGCAGCGATTCGGTCATCGCGGCTGTCGGACATGCGCACCACCGGTCCCATAATACAATCGGATGTTTCTGGAGCCGTTTTCGGTACCCGCATCAGTGCACATGTGGAGGGGAATGCCGGAAATCTCGCGTCTGCGTGTTTTTTTTGCTTTAACCTCGAGGCTCCCTAATCCGCAAGCAAGGTCTGGATTTTTGCTCGTGCCTACGGTGATGGAGCTCTGTTTTAGACAGCACTTAATGAGGAGGTTTAATTTGCCCCACCCCCGCTCTGTTGCAGCTCTCTGACACGAGTCAGGTGCTGGCAGGTGGCGGGGGGTTTTGCTGCATTTTGCATATCAGCAATTTCTTACGCTGTTGTCTGTGGAGTCAACGAGTCCCTTCACAAAAAGTCTGCGGGCCCAGCAGACAGTAATTCAAAGCATGACTCGTTCCGCAACTTCATCGAGTTCAACCGCATCTTGACATCTCTTGTCGAAGAAAATCGCTTTGATGACGCATTTCAAGAGTGTGGTGTGTTTCAAGTGCCACAGACATTCTGTCAAGTAATTTCTCTGTGGCGCAGAGAAGCACCTCAGTTTGAATGACTTTTCGAAGGAATGGCACAAGAAGAAAGGGACTCTTCAAACACCCGAGGTTTGCCCCCCCCCCCCCCCCGAACTCCGAGGTTTCATCCCCCTCCAGGAAAAAAAGGCGTTCGTGCTGGGAGTTCCTATTGTCTGGCAAGATGCGAGGGGAACTCAGAAAAGAGCCGTTGGAAGCCTTTCAGCCGATGAAAGGAGGGTCGCAACGGCATTCTTTGCGAGCGAGGTCGCAAAGTACAGTGCCCAGAATAGCATTGAGGAAGAAAGGCTGGCATCTTACGTTCCTCTTGTAGCCGATGGATTCCTCCTTTCAGCAGCGTACGTTCTTTCAGGTGGCCGCCTGTGGGCTGCTGCAGCCACACACGTGTTCATCAAACCTCCCATCCACATGAGTGTTGATGTATCAAGAAATTGAATTGAATGCAGCTGTATAAGTCAGCAGGCGCCCAGCGGCACGTCTGGGATGCAGCTGCCAGTTCCGTTCCTCTTGTAGCCGATGGATTCCTGCTTTCAGCAGCATACGTTCTTTCAGGTGGCCGCCTGTGGGCTGCTGCAGCCACGCCACACACGTGTTCATGATCATCAAACCTCCGGGATCCCATCCACCGTGGCACATGAGTGTTGATGTATCAAGAAATTGAATTGATCAAATGCAGCTGTATAAGTCAGCAGGCGCCCAGCACGGCATGTGCACGTATATATATACGGGATGCAGCTGCCAGGCTGAGATCCTTTCGAATTCTGTACTGAGGGGCAAGCTAAAGGCGGGTTTCTGCATGCCCCCAGCCGCGAGCTGCATGCGCAGGGCCGACGTCGACATGTGCACGGAGAGTCATGTATGGGCCCCCAGTGCAGATCTAGAGTCTAGATCTGCCCGCAGTGCAGCTGTGCATGCGCATGCAGCTGCGGATGTGCATGATCTGGACTTTAGCTCTGATTTTTTTAGATCTGAGCCTCGAGGGCTCTGCAGCTGATCCCGTGCCGTGCCGCTCCTGCCACTGCCCGTGCCGCCCCCGTTGCCGCAGCGGCTAAGGGTCTAGCGGGCAACGCCAAAGGCGCCGGCAAGGGCGCCAAGGGCGCGGCCAAGACCGGGGTCAGTGGTCGCCCGCCTCGGCATCCCAGTCGACGACGGGGGCGAGGACCTTCATTCAGGGTATATTTGGATCTTGAATTGAAATAAAAGTTATCTACAATCCCAACCTGAGACGTTTACATGGGAAGATCTAACTCGATCCGGCCGCCGCAGTATCGAACCGCCGCACTGAAAAAAGCGCATGCGAGCGCATGCCTGACGCGAGCTGATCGGTTTTAAGAGGTGCGATAGTTAAGGCTGCTGCGCGCACGTGCTACTGGACAAGCTCGATCTCATCATCAGCCAGGTGCAGCTTGAACTTCGGGAGCAGCTCGACAACGACGGGGAGGTTCGCGGTCAGAACCTCGTTGTCGTAAACGCGGGATATCGTGCCCTCCATACCCTTCACGTCGAAGGGCTGATTCCGGTGCTCGGGGTGCATATACACGACGACCGACTTTGCAACGCGGACCTTCTGCCCTGCCTCGAACGCAGCATCGACGAAGAAGCGCGGCTCGCTTTGCTGGCTGGCCGCCGGGGGCGCCGCACGCGCCGCGGCCGATCCGAAGAAGCTCTTCGCCGGCAGCTGACGGCTGAGCGCAAGTCGGCAGGCGCTGCTCACGGACGGCACAGCCGCGATCGGGTTCGCGGCCCGGGAGGGAAGGACGGTGCACGCTGCGAACATCGAAGCAAACTGTGTACCCCGTTCGACAAGAATTCCGATTACGATCAGCTAGACAAGAGTTACGATTACGATCAGCTCCAAGCATCATGCAGCTAGACAAGAATTACGATTACGATCAGCTAGATCTAGACAAGAATTACGATTACGATCAGCTCCAAGCATCGAATTACGATTACGATCAGCTCCAAGCATCATATATATGCATGCAGCTAGATCTAGACAAGAATTATATAATTACGATATCGATTACGATCAGCTAGACAAGAATTATCGATTACGATCAGCTATATCTATATACATAGCTAAATTAATAACAACAGTGGCCACCGTACCCTGCTCGAGCTTCGAAAATCACAATGCAGATCAGGGGACGCCCTAGCTAATCGCAATCGCAGATCAACTGGCAAATTAAAGCTAGGCCTACGACGTCCGGCTACCCCGTTTACAACCGGCGGCCGGCCCAGTCAGAGCCCGATCGCGATCGCGAGCAGAAGCCGCCGGCGTGCTAGTTACGATCGTAATCGCAGATCATGGACGCCCTAATTATAATCGTAATCGCAGATCAAAGCTAGCCTAGTAGGACGTCCTAATCACGATCGTAATCACAGATCAAGTGCTCTAGCCCACACATATGCATGCAGATGCATATGTAGCCCGGATTTGCAATTGCGGTTTGAATTCGTGTCGACGTCGACGTCCAAATGCTCTAGATCTAGCTAGATCTACGAGGCAAGGCCTGCACGAAAAGACTTCGATTTCGGTTTTTTTTCGTGCGAGTCTCATCTGAAATACATATGGAGAGCTGTTATAAATCCTTCAATGCTATGTATGTATCCTTCAATATAGTAATACAATCAGAAATACATATTTTTTTCACAAAGCCCATATCAAGGGCGGTGGCGAGTGTATTTGTTCAGTGACATCATCGTACGCACTACCGGTTCGGACTGGGCCGAACTCTGGGTCAGAGCATAACCTGAGGCCGGAACACAGGGATAGGCGCCTCGACGCTACAGCTGAGCGTTTCTCTTGTGGGGGGGAAGCGTGGGGAGGGGGTCGTCGTCGTGAGTGTACGTACCAGATGCTGGGGTCGTGGCGCCGAGGGGGGCCAATTTTTTATCAGGCAGGGGTAGAGGGGTGGGGGGGAGGGGAGGGGCGGCATGGGCGGTGGTAGCGGGCGCGCCCCCTTATTTTTATTGCGTGTGGGGCGCGGGGTATTTTGTGGGCCTGGTTGGGGAAGAAGAAGAAGAGTATGTATAAGACACGCCCAAGCCGGTTGTGCGGTTTTGGGGGTGTTATCGAGGGTGCCGCGGGGGCGGGCGGTGGCGGGCGGGGTGGCCGCCCTAGTGTGGTCGTAGAAAAGAGGGGCGTGGTGGGGGTTTTAGGCCGTAGGGCTAGGTTATCGCTAGCGTCTGGGCCGTGGGCTTGCCTAGGGGGTGGGGCTGGCCCGGAGGAGGGCAAGGCTTTATGCGAGATCGGGGTAAGAGGGTGTCATTGCTTCATAAAGCTATCTAACTCAGAGAGGGAGGCGGCGGGCTTTCACAGGGCCCCCACCGTCGGTAGTCATGCTACCACAATTGCAAGTTGTGAAGAAAAGAAGAGAGAAAGAAAGCGGGGGCCGAAAGGGCGAGAGGGTCGAGGCCATTGGGGCCAAACGTAAAAGAGAGGGAGAGTTTACGCTGCCGCGTTGTCGGCGGCGGCCGCCCGGCGTCCGGCCAGGAGGGCCTCGATGGCGGCGGGGCCCCCGAGGGCCGAGGTGAGCTCGGCGAGCATGCGCTGGGCCGCCTGGTAGTTGGTGAGCGGGATGGTGGCCGGGCCGGGGCCGGAGGCGGGGGCCGGGCCCGGGGCGGGCGCGGGGGCGGCGGCCGGCGCCGCGGCGGCGGCGGCGACGGCGGCGGCGGCGGCGGCGGCGACGGCGGCGGCGGCGGCGGCGGCGGCCGCAGCGGCAGCGGTGGCGGCGTTGGCGGCCGCGGCGGGGGTGGCTACGGCGGCTGCGGCCGCCGCGGCCGCCCCCTATAGCTATATATATGCAAATGATCATGAGCTCAAGGGCCTATATAGCTAGCTATGCGCTTGTACGCATGCAGTATATATATACAGTACGCGGACCCTGTCCTAGTTCTCTTGTTAAACGTTTAGACTCTGAGAGATTTGCATAATGGCTGCTACAGGCCTGTGCACTGGCATGCAAGTTCGAGCTCGAGCGAGGTATCAGGGACACAAGAGCGCATTCTGCTAGAAAGATAATTGCATAACTCGGTTGGGGAGTGTGTGTTGTGGCATGACGGGGCGAGGGGGGGAGCGCGCTACGCGCCAGCCAGCTGGCTGGCGCGTAGCGCGCTCCCACCCTCGCCCCGCCATGCCACAACACACACTCCCCAACCGAGTTATGCAATTAACTTTCTGGGTAGTATGCGCACCTAGGTCCCTAGCACGAGGGTGCCCAGCTCCCTCGTGCAGTTAAAATCTTTCGAATTGCTCCACTAGGGGGCCAAGCTTTTAAGGGCATCCCAAAGCAGACGGGGGCCGACTTATTCGTGTGTATATCGATATCGCAGGCGCCCCTCAAGCTCGCCGACCGTATAGGAGGCTTGCATTGGGGGGGTGTCAAGGGGACCAGTCGCCTCGTGGGAGAGGGGCCGGCGGGCATGAGGGGCGGGCGGCGCGGGGCCTGGCAGCGGCCGCCGGGGACGCACTGCCCGCCGCTGGGAAGTCTTTGACGGAGCCCGGGGATTCCGGGTCCGATAGTGGGCGAGCGCCATCAGGCTCGGACCCCACGAGGGCGGGTCCCGGCGAGGCCGGTTTTTTTATCAATGAATTCGCACACACCGAGACAATACGGCTAATGATAGAACTGAGGTGTCCGTAAAGTGTCAAGTCGAAAGATGAGCCTACTGGTTACGCCGGGTAGGGAACCTATCAGCCATCGGACAGGGTGGAGCTAGTCAAGGAGACGTAAACTAAAGCAAAGCTAACCCAGAGCAGAGAGCTACTACCTATACATCTAGCCTAGCTTAGGACTAGGCTACAGAGAGGACTACCCAGGGGTCTACGAGTGCTGCCTGCTAGTGCTGCCTGCCTAGGGACCGTCGGGACGTCCGGAGCTCGCGGGCTGTTCTACTGTACGGTAGGAAAGCCAGGACGGACCCGCGGTCTAATCTGCCTACTCTCGACGCGGCCGCGACTACAGCTAGCGCGGCGGGCTCCGCGTCGAGGGGCCGCTCGCCCGAAGCGCGGGTGAAGCACGTCGGCGTAGAGGGGCCGAGGGAATGAGGCGAGGGGGACGTTGCGGGGAAGAAGTGGGCGGGACGGAGAAGGTCGGCGCCGGCCGTGGCGGGGAGGGGGAGGGTCGGATTTCTCGGTCAGCAGGGCTTCCAGCCTCGAACCAGCCGCCGCACCCCCGCCGCGGGCAATTGCGAGCCCCCCTCCGCGGCGGTCCTTCAACCCACGGTCCTGGCACGATGGCCGGGGTATCTGGTGGGTGCAACGACCAGCCGAAGCCTTCCGCCAAGCCTTCCGGTCCATCGTTCCCTCCCTGTCGAGGCGCGAGGAGCGTTGGCGAGGTCGTGAGTGGGAGGCAGGGCCAAGAGAGCGAGCAGGAGGGCAGAACGGGAGAGGGAGGCAAGGCAGGCGCTCGCTTGGGCGGGCCCAGCGAGTCGGACGGGCGGCTATATCTAGTGTGTGCGAGGCTAAGAGTAGAGCAGGGAAGTTTCTCGAGGACTAGGTATGGTGAAGTAGTAGGTAGGTGGTGTCGAGAGTCTCCTCCCGACGTAGCCCCCCCCCCCCCCCCCCCCCCCCTTTCGCGCGACTCGGGGTACCGTTTAGAGCGGGCTAGGATGTGGCTCCCAAGGGCGTACCTTGACGCAATCGTAGAGCTCTTGGGCGCGGAGCGCCGCCTTCCAGCCCGCGTACTCCGGTGGGCAGTCTGCGTTCCGAGCGGCGTTGAGTAGATTGTGAAGGCGAATCGGCCCGTCGCAGGCGGCGCAGACTTCCTTACAGGTCCGGGGGCCGCGGGCCCGCTCTCGGGCGCGGGCGCCCGTGCGGGGCGGGCGCGGTCGCTTCTTTGAGGCCTGGGAGACGCGGCAGTCGCGTTCCCACTCCGCGTTGATTTCGCAGCGACGTGACCAGAGGCGTCGGGCCCGCTCCAGAAGCGTCTGCCGAACGCGTTTAGCTGCGCGTGCCGCGTACCGGGGTGCAAGGTTCAGGCAGCGTGCGAGGGCGCTTTCTAGACTCTGCGGAGCAAGGCCCTGGAGCACCCAGAGGCGCGGGTACGCGTACGGCCTACCATCGTAGCTGCGCGCCTCGGCGTCGTCGTCCGCGACGCGGAGGAAGATTGGGACCAGGTCGGGGGCAAGGAGGGCTCCTGCTGGCGGCGCTGTGAGTCCGTGGGCCTCTCTGTATGCGCAGAGCAGAAGTCGGTTCAGTTCGCGAGCAGTCTCCGCGCGGTGCGCGACCGCATGCGGACCCGGGCACAGGAAGACGTGCGGGAAAGTTTCAGTCGGGCCTGCGGTAAGAGCCGTCGGTGCCCGGTTCGGGCGGCTGGGGCCCGCTGCTGGTTGGGCATGCGAGGCCTCTGGTGCAGTCTGGCTGTTCTGTGAGGCTGTCGGGCCGCTAGTCTCTGCACGAGGGAAAGGCGTTCTGGTGGCGCAGCCCGCACAGCGTCCCCCAGGGTTGCAGGCGGCGTAGAGTTCCTTCTGGTCACGTACCCGGACTTCGTTCGCTGGTAGCGAGCTACAGAGCAGCTGCGTCCGAAACTTGAATAGCGCGTTGCGGGCTCCATTGGCGCCTTGGAATCGGGAGCCTACGCTCGTTTCCGCATATAGCCCTGCTATGTCTGCGCCGTCGGCGCTTCGGCGCAGGAGCGCGCCAGCCAGCGGTTGTTGGGTCCAGGCAAAGTGCGTCTGGTGCTCGTGAAGTGCGTCCATGTGTGCCTTGGGGTCCCCTTCCACCCGTCGTGTGCGCCCGTCGGGTCGCTGATGGTGAGCACCGCAGGCATGCTGAAGGCCGGCGGCAGAAAGAGAGGTTCATGCCGGTTTTCGTCCGCCAGATCCAGGTCGGCCGCCACGTTCGCTCCGGCGTCCGCGATGTCGTTGTGGGGTCGCGGGCGTCGCCCTTCGCGTGCGCTTTGACTTTGACGAGTTTGAGCGGCCGCCCGCGCTCCTCTAGCATTGTCCTGAGCTTGCTCCATGCGTACAGTTCCGCGGAGCAGGCGTGCCGGATGTATTCCCGCGGGCTGCGGCAGCTCGCGTGCTGGACGAAATCGGAATACCAGCGGATCGCGTTCATGTTGTCGACGTGTAGAACCGCTCCGAAAGGCGAGAGCAGGTCAGCCATGAGCGCCGCCTGGAGTTCCGCCTTGTTGATCTCCTGCAGGCCCCGGAGCCGGGCAAAGAAGTCCGTGAGGATACCCGGCGGGTGCAGGCTTGCGCCAGTTCTGAGGTCCGTTTCCGGCCAGTGTACTGCGTAGCCCGCGCGAGCGTTAACCGTCTGGCCCTCTTTCAGGCTCCCGTCCGTCCAGGCGTACGCTGGGCGTCGGCCACGTATGAGCCGCCGGACGCCGCCTCGGCCTCCAGGTGCTCTTTGCGGTAGCGGGCTTCGAGGCCCTTCCAGGTCTCCAGGTATGCAACCCAACTGTACGGATCGGCCTGATAGTAGTATAGCTCGCGCGCCTCCTTGTTGGAGCTGACCGGGGCGCTTCATCTTGCGGCAGGGGGGCAAGTCGGGCGGGTTCGCCTCGAGCGTGGCGAGGTGAGCGGCGTCGGGCTCGGAGAGGAGGTGCCAGTTGACCCTCTCATCGCCCTCCTGCTTTGCCTGCAGCAGCATCCGCCATCGGTGCGCAGTGATGGTCGCGGCCGCCTGCCTGAAGGGCTTGAAGTATTCAAGACGGGCTTGGCGCAGGACCTGGCGACTGGCGCGCCCCGAGCGCGTCTGTACCTGCCCCTCGCATTCTTCCACGGGGGCGCCCGACACTTCTACTAGCTCCACCGTGCCGGGGATCGTGCAGAGTGCGGACGCGTGCTCTACCCATCCTCCCACCGCCGTCCCGTACTTGCCCTCGTCATCGCAGGTGCTCGTCGCCCGGCAGGCCGCGCCGGCGCCTTGAGGGCAGACGTGGTTGTCGTGCCAGTGGCGGCGGCCCTCTCCCGGTACGATATTAAAGCGGCGCGCAGCTGGGGCGGGCGGCCCTTCGCGGGTCCGAGCTGACAGTGGCCATCGCAGCGGCAGTAGGCTCCGTTGGCCTCGTCGTCGGCCTCTTCTGGGACGGGACCCAGTGCTCCAGCCGCACTCCGTCGCTACTAGGCTGCCGGCCTCGGCCTCAGCGGAGCGGACCCGGCCGATTTCCGGTACCGCATCCGTCTCGTGAATCGTTGCGAGGTCGTAGTAGCAGACGAAGTCTCCCGGTTGGTGAATTAACTTCCTTGCCCCGCCCGGAAGCTGTACCATGGCCGAGGAAGGGTACCGGGCGGTTGCCGCATGGGGTATCGGAGGGCGCCCGAACCGCGCCCGTCGATCGTGAGGCCTTGGCCACCGCCTTCCACCAGGCGGGCGCTGCCCAAGGAGCGTGCCGCGGGGGCGCGGAGGTGCAGGTCTCGCCAGGTGCAGAGGCGTTCCCCATCGCGCGCCGTGACGTCGGACATCCAGTAGAGCCGTGCGCGGTGGAGGGCGGGCGCAGCCGTGCTGAACACTTCCGGGGAATGTGTGAGGTAAGCACGAATTCCCGGCGCAGTTCCGCGGGGTCGGGCCAAGTGGCTGCGGGGGGGTACGGCGTGAACAAGAAGCGGGCGTGGTTGGACTGGATCCGGTAGAGCTGGCGCTGCAGGAGCGGCATCACTGCGGCGATCGCATTCGATCGAGCAAGCTGGCGTGACACTGGGGCGTTCAGGAACTCGGTCGGCAGCAGCGGGACGCCTAGCTTGCGCTGGAGGTCCCGGATGCGGTGCATCATCACCTGAGATAGCAGCTCTTCCGGCTCGCCACAGAGGCGACGAGCAGATCCGTGATTTGGTTCTTGGCCATCAGGTGCGCTGTGCGCGGCAGGCTGTACGTGCCGTGGCTCCAGAGCGCGTAGTTGGAAGTCGATGCCGCCAGGCCCCCATGGTGCTTAACCACGCGCATCCAGATGGCATCTAGGCGATCGCACTGCCTCTCTGTGAGCGGCGTCACTTTGAGCCCGTAGGCGATCCGCGCCTGCACGACGGCCTCGACAACGTAGCAGGCCTCTTGCGCGGTCAGCTGCTTACGAGCTATGACCGCCACCGTCTCGCGAGCCTGCGCTTCCATCTGTCTGATCTGCTCCTTCCACGACAGGTTCGCGGTCAGGTAGACGCCGAGCAGCTTGAAATGCTCGCCCGGTTTCAGCTTCTTGCCGACCGGGACGCGGGATTGCCGAGCAGCGGGGGTTCAGGCTCGGGTGAGACGTTGTTGTACGCAAACTCTGTTTTCCGCGCGTTGACGGCGATGTCGTGCAGGCGGAAGAATTCAGACGCCACGTCCGCGAGCATCTGGATCCCTTCGGCCGATCCGCTCATCCACTGCGTGTCGTCCGCGTAGGCGCTCCCGGTCACCCGTGCGGGGGCGAAGTCCGCGTCGTCTTCGCCCATGCCCATGACGTACGCGACCCCGCGCCCCCCTTTTCCTGCTCGAGCCTGTCTAATTCTTGTGAGCGCAGAGCAAGGCATCGTAGAAGATGAGCCAGTGGAGCGGGATTCGATGCCGCCCTGCGGGAGCCCACATTCGAGTTCAAACACGTCTGACAGTCCGTGGCCCGTGATAGCTCGCGCCCGGCGTCGTTCGAATATGTTGCGGTGCAGGTCGATGTACGTCTCGGGGCCCGATGCGTCGGAGGGAGAGCTCCATGCTGGCCCAGGAAACTGAATCGTACGCCCGTCTGATATCCTGTAGCAAGAGGTAGATGGGCTTGCGGTGCTCCTTAGCGTCCTCTAGAATAGCGACCATTAGGTGAAGGCATCATCTGTCGCCTTAGCCTTCCTGAAGCCATAATTTACCCCTTAAGGATTCCGTGCTTCTCGATGGCCTCGGCTAGCCGTTTCGTGACGAGGCCCGTCGTTAGCTTGAGGCCAACTTCCTGCAGCGTGATCGGGCGGAGGTTCCCTTCAATGTCTCCGTCCCAGCTCCCGTTCTTGGGATCCCGAAGATATTGCTCTCACACATCTCGGCGGGCAGGTCGCGCAGGCGGAGGGCCTCGCAGACGATGGCCATCAGGAGCCGACGACCGCGGGGGGGTACGCCTCTGGATCCATGGCGTCCGGCAGGTCGGGGTTCCAGAGCGTCTTCAGGATCGCGTTCGTGCAGTTGGAGGCCCTCCCGCTCCATCCGTGAGCGAGCGCACGTGTGCCCCTAGCTCTTCGTACGTAGGCTCAGCCATGACTCCCGCGAAGGCTTCCGCGGTCGCCACGTGCGTCCCGAGGGGCGGTAGAGCGCGCGCCAGAAGTCGGGGGCAGGAAGGCGAGCTGGGAGTCGGGTATTAAGTCCGCTGTGCACCCTACCAGGGGTTTCTCTTCGCACACCACTGACGCCAGTGCTCCGCCATCACTGCCTTCACCTCCTCGGGGCCGTGTAAATTTCATAGAAGTTGCCTTCGCGCGCCAGGCGGGTGACGTGCATGATCGGCTCCCCCTGGACCGCTCCAGAATGGAGTCTAGATAGCTGCGCAGCTTGCGCGGGTCTGCAAACCGGGCCTGGCGCGCAGTAACGAATTCCTGGATCTGTCGCTGCTTCTCTGCGCGCGTCTCGTGTTGGTGGCGCCGGCGGACGCGGTTGCGCCATGCGTTCAGCGACCGGAAGTACAGCCGCCACGCTACGTAGCGCCCGGGAACGGCGCTCGTCGTCAGCGTCGCGTACGGGCGGCGGGCATGGGTTCGGTCCGGGACGAGCCTTTGATGAGAGCCTCCAGTTTCTCGATCCGGGCGACCAGCGGGGCCGACGGCAAGCCTCCGGGCGCTTCAACAGTCCATCCAGCGATCAGGCGCTCCACTTTCTTGGACATGACCAGCTGCCACGGCACCGCTCTGCGAGTGGGCGGGCGCGATCCGCGGCTTTCAAGCATTTGTGTTCCTTAGCGAGCGTCAGCACCGCCTCCGTGGCCTGTCGGTAGAGAGAGCTGACCCGGTCCCTGCGCTCTTGTTCCGTGCCCGCCGCGCCTAGCGCTTTCTCAAGATCGCTTTCCAGGGCTTGCAGACGGTCTTCTACAGCCTTTCGGAAGGCCGGCAGCTTCTCCTTCTCAAGTAGGTGCGGTGCGAAGAGCGGCGGCGGGTGCGCCGGGCGGGCATCGCCCGCGGCGGTCTGACGAGTTCGGCTTTGAGCAGATCGTAGTCGGCCATGACCGGGAAGTGGTCAGAGGGGTGCGGTAGCGCCACCTCTGGCGGCAGCGGTGCACCGCCAGGAGCGCTGGCGCGAGACCTGCAGAGTGCAACACCGCATCGATACGTCCTGCCGAGATGACCGCGGCGCCTTCGGCGACGGCGGCCCGTCCATTTGCTGGTCCTGTTCCGAGTCCGAGTCGTCGGCGCCGTCGTCCCCGCCATCCTCTTCGGCGCCGTGCTGGCTCGGGCCGCGCCTGATGAAGGTAACTTCGTGTTCGTGGCCTTTCTGTGTCGCCGCGTCAACTAGTGCCCAGGTGCCGGTCAGTTTTCCCCACCACTCGCGTTCCGGCGTCCAGGACTGGACGAACCGTCCCGCGCGGATGCGGGACGTGGCCGGCGTCTTCACGGAGTTCCAGTCGCCGAGAAGGATGAGGTGCGCGGTCGAGCGCGATCGGAAGTCCGCGTAGATGCGCTCGATGCATTCGAGGAGCGCCGCCTGATCGGTCTTGTGCTCAGGCTTCCGCTGGGTGGCCGCATGTATACGCTCACTACGAAGAGCTGGCGGTTTCCCTTGAAGCGCATTTCACAGCCGGCAAGCCGGCCCGGGTAGTGATAGTGGCGCGCGATGTGCCGCGCCCAGGGCGCCGCCACCCATAGCGCCGCTCCGTTTCCTTTCGGTTTTGTTTTCTTAATTGAGTGGATTAGGCGACCCGCGTGATCGAGCTCTTGGGGGCTCGCCGGGCTCCGCTGCCGGGGTGAAGAGCGCCGAGTGCAGTTCGGCGCGCGTGACTGAGAGCTCTTGGAGAGCCATCACGTCGACCCCCATTTCACGGCGAAGTCTTCGGCCTGCTGAAGCCGGCCCTCGGACGTGCCCCGCACGTTAAAGGTCATCATCCTGAGATTCCCCTCCGGCTTGTGGCGCATGAGCGATGGGGCGGGCCTATGAGGGGCTCCCTGAGGCGTAATGGGTGGTTGGGAAAAGGTCGCCAAACGAGATATGCCCCGGAGCGTTAGTGTTGACGTCTACAGCGGCAGACACGTTAGGGGGTCGGACAGCGTCTAGGGTTGGAGGATGTCTGTGCTCGGCGGGACGCGCGCAGCGGTCCGACTGATCAGCTAGTTGGTCACATCTGGCTGCCCAGAGATGCGCGTGCACGTGGTTCCAGGCGTGCGTGTGCCTAGCCGCCCCGGACCCGTCGCCTGTGCGCCGCATCGTCCAAGTCTCAAAAGTCTGCGTTCGGGAAGCCGTCAAATTACAGCTGACACGTACAGTAGCGGCCTCGCAGGAAAGGGCGCTAAATGCGCGTCTGGGCGGGAAATGGGCGATGCGGCTTGCCCAGCCTCAGCGACTTGGCGCTTGGGGAGGAGGAGGAGGCGGTCTGAGAGCGGGTCGGTAGAGAGCGGGTCGGCAGCGGGTGTATGGCGAGGCGTGGCCAGGGAGGCCAGACGTAGCTCGGCAAGGAGATTGATTCAAGAGGGCGGTCCAGGGTGTGCGTGAGACGCGGTAACTGCTTGCAGTTACATCACCCAGGGACTCCCGGGCGATGTTGCCGCGTTGGCGGGGCGGTTTGGAGAGAGTGGCCGGCATACCTACGCAGACATCGCGGCGGACGCTACCTAGGCTGTCGCGGCCTCTACTCTCGCACTGGTGATCGCGCACGCAGCGCTACGCTGCGAGCTAGGCGGGTTGGCAGGCGCCTTCCTGTTTTTTTCCCACGGGGGGTATCCCCTCCCGGCGAGGCCGGGCCCTGAGGCAGGCGAGCGCCGTCTGGCTCAGACCCCGCGGTGGCAGCTGGGCGAGCGTTAGAGTGCTCATGCGCCCGGGTATACGTAGGGGTCGTCGGCTTGCATGCCGGCGCCAGCGGCGCCAGCAGAGGCGGCATCACAGCTCGGGGCTCTGTCCACCGCCGCGTCTTGGGGCGCTTGCTCCGCGTCCCGCCAGAGGCCTGCGAGCGTCGCGCACGCGTCACGGAGAGCCAAGTGAGCGGGGGGACGCGGCCCCGTGGTTCTTGAGTGTCGTGCTGGCGCGGGCGGCCCCGCGCACGGGCCGCCGGCGCCGGCGTGCTCTGTGGCCGTACGGGGCCGGCGTCAGAGTTCATAGAGGAGGGGCGCGGGCGGAGGGTGTGAGCGACGGGCGCGGGGAGGGTCCCGCATGATCGGCGGCAGCGGAGCCGGGTGCGTTGGCGGAGCCGCGCGTCCGACTGCGCGGAGTCGAGTCGAGTTGTGCGTCGTGCGCTGTGGGCGTGAGCTCAGGCGAGCCGCGCATGCGCGGGTGGCATGCGTTGGCGGGAAGGCGGGCGGAGCGAGGACGGGAGCTTAAACGAGCGTATGCTGGCTCTAGATGTTGTGTGGCGTCTCTCGGGCGCGCTCGGAGTGGCAGGAGAAGGCGGCGGGGACCGGCCCGTTTAAACACGTTACCGCGGGAGCTGGCGCCAGTCGCGGCGCCAACAGGGGCGCAGCTGCTCTTCTAGATGTCTGTGGTGTCGCTGCGGCTGTCGTTGCCCGCCCGGCGGACCTACTTTGCGTGTTCGGGCCGTGCTGGTCGTTGGGCGTCGGCGCCGCGAGTTTTGGGACCGGCCACGTGCAGTGCTAGCAGGCACCCTCGTTGGGGAAGCCCCACTGCGCCGGCTTACTCGCTCGCGGGCCTTCGCGCAATTTTCCGGGGTACCGGAATCCCCAATCAGAAATACATATATATATATATATGGAAATCCACTTGCAGGTCTGGATTGAGTACTCTTTTGACGTGCGTTATAAATACAGTAGTACTATATTTTTCGCCATTCGTTTTGGGCAAACGTAGAGCGCGATCGCGAGGGGGCCGGGACGACTCCGCGCGTCTTCTTGAGGCGCGAGATCTCTAATCTGAAACAGCCAATGGGATGCCAGTGCGTAGACGGGATGGTGTGGCTTATCTTTAGCCATTTGTCTCGGTGTGTGCGAATTCATACTAGAGTGGGATGGTGTACTCACCAGGGCTGGCGACATATTGCATGAGGAGAGCAAGTTGTTGTCATTGAAAAAAGCTTACCCCGGTGCTCTTTCTAAGCTACGGGCGCGCGGGACCACTCCTAGACCGTCAACGCTTTAACTATACCCGTGCTGTTCGATCCAACCCCCGGTGTGTTCGATTCACCGAAGATCGGCCGCCGGGCAGCTCGAGGAATGAAACCGATCTGAGGCTCGAGGTAGGGCGGAAACGCGACGAGGACAATTTTTGACTGACTGACTTTTTTTCTCAGGCCTGGCCGATACGCATCAAGGTTGCCAGATACCATACGTGTGCGGTCGATGTGTCCGCGTGGTGTCCCGGATGCGAAACCTGAACTCAATCCGCGGCCCGAGGCGTGTCCAGGCTGAGCCACATAGTACGTCCCTGACAGCGAATCATACGATTCCGTCCGGATCCACGAGAAAGGGGGAAGAACCTGGCTCAGGGCGAGGCACCGATAGGCGTTCAGAAGGTGCCTGACGGGTCGAGTCAAGAAAAGATTTCGACTTCCTTTGATGAAAGAGATTGAGCTTCTCCAAATGCTTTGATGAAAGAGATATACGATAGGCGGCCAGCTATCTAGAGATATTGGGCCATGCTATCGCGTACCTGACGGTCCGAAAGAGAGTGATAATATATGCGACGTTCTCCCTGGCGCGCAGAACGGCTTCCATCAGCAGCGGTCGAGCTGCGCCATGTAGGGTGTCCTCGAAAAGTTGTGATCCCTTCTGGCTGAAATCGCGGACTCGAGCTGGCAAATGCAGAGCTTGGTCGCCTGCGGTCGCGCAGCATGCCTGCTTCGGAGAAGCCGTGGTGGTACGCCCCGGGCTGCACAATGATTGGCTGCAGCACACGCAAAACTCTTCAAGGGGTATTACCCCGGGCGTCCCCACGTCAGGTGCCCCGATGGGGCTTTGCCCGCGCGCGGGAGAGCGGCTTGCGAAGGCAGAAGAAGGACGAAGGCGGTCTGCAGTCAGCCGGCTGCGCCCCCGGAGCTGGTAGTCACTCGGGCCCGGCGAGTGTCGAGGACGCTCTTGAAAACGCGGCGAGCTACTGGCGAAAGCACTTGACGGGCGCTGTGGCAGCACTGAGCTATTTTTCGAAGCTGTGATGTGTACGCGAACCTTGGAGTCAAGTGCTTGGAGACCCTTGGAGTCGTACCTGATGAGACATCATATGCATGGACCCCTCGAGGTCGGGGGCCTCACGGGTCGTTTAAGCGCCAATTCCGCGCACCCGTAGCCTAGAGCGAGCAGCTGCCGCACCTTCCGACACCTGGGGTGTATTCCAGGCTGCCCTCGAAAGGATGTCGTCGCGGCGAGCTTCCGAATGAGGAGGTGGGCCGGCGTCGTTCGCCCGGATCCTCGTCAAAATCGCGGCGGATATTATAGCTTGCGGCAGGCGACGTAGAGCGAGGCCGCAAAAATCGTGGCGAGCTGGAAGCGAAGGAGCTGCTCGGCCTGACACGATCTTGAACGCGTATGCCAAAGCCCGTGTATACGTAATCAGGGCCGGGCGTATCCGCATCGAATCCTCTCGAGAACGACCCAGAGCATCGTGGTGTGGCCGACGCAAACGCTGCGGATGGCCTCTTCCGATCCGACAAGCAAGTTTCGGCATACGGCCGATAAGCTGCGCCGGCGATCAAAGCATCGGTGGATACGGCTGATAAGCTGCGCCGGCGAGCGCACCCGTGGGCGGCGGTGGAAGAATCCGTGGCATCCAGGCCACGCTGGCTGGACTCGCACCGCTACGTATACGCTCGCGTGTGCTCGTGTGCTGCAACCGACGTTTTTCGGCGGCAAAGTTTTCGATACCCGTTCCGCGGCTGGCCAGCCTCGCCGCTTGGCGCGGAGGGAACGCCGCCCGGCCTGGCGTTTCAAACGTTGGGTGACTGCGCATGGGCGGGTCAGCGTTGCTTTCGCCGGCCGCCGCTCGAGTCCTGACCACGCCGCGCAGCGCTGCGAGCGCGTCCAACCCATCCAACTCACCTCGTTTAGCGATGGCCCCGCATGCGCCGGCCGGTCAGCCGCTGCAGCCGCAGGCACCGGCCCGCCCGCCAGATGCCGCTGCAATCGACTGCGATGAGTACGGCTTCCGCCTGGAGAGCCACGCAGGTTCCGAGATGCGCGTCGCGGGCCGGGTGTCGCGCCCAGAGCAGCCGAAGCTCGTCGCCAAGTGGGAGAAGATGCTGCGGAACTTCTCCGCCGTTATGCAGCGCGACAGCAGCAAGGCAATTCCCGTCGCCCCGCGAACGAGCTGGCGCCGCATCTCTAGCTGAGGTTGCAACGGCGGCGCAGGTAAAGTCGCGGCTGCGGAAGGGCGTCCCGAACTCGCTGCGGTATCGCGTCTGGCCGCAGCTCCTCAACGTCATTAACCTAAAAAAGCAGAACCCAACGCGATACGCAGTGAGCAGTGGATACGAGAGCCGTGTCGGGCTCGACCCGCCGGGGCTGAATCGATAGCCGCAGATGCTCCTTCAAATGCGGGACGTTCCGGCGGATGAGGCCATCCAGCGCGACCTTGGCCGGACCTTCCCCACACACGTCCTGTACATGCAGGAGCGAGGGCCCGGGTGCGCCAGGGCCGCGCGCCCTGGTCAGCGCGCGGCGGATTTTAATGGTGGGCGGTCGGCAGGCAGCAGAAGCTGTACAACGTGCTGAAAGCGTACTCGCTGCACGACCCCGACGTGGGGTACTGCCAGGGGATGGCCTTCATCGCAGCCGTGCTTCTTCTCTACATGCCCGAGGAGGTGCGCCCCGGAGGTCCGCACTGCCCCGCGCGCGCCCCAGCCGCCTCGCAGGACGCCTTCTGGGCCCTTGTCCGCCTCCTCCAGGGCGACCGCTTCCGCCTCAAGGGGCTCTTCAGTCCCGGCCTGCCCCTCGTCAATCAGGCGCCCGCCGCCCCGCGCCCGCCGCCCTGCGCAGGGTGACGCCCCCGTGCAGGCTCTTTTCCAGTTCGAGCACCTTTTGAGGCAGTACACCCCGCGGCTTCTCGCGCACCTGGTACGGCAAGCGGTTATGGGCAGCGCGCGGGGGTTCAGGGGCCGGGGCCGGGGACAGACGGCGGAGGGGATCCCCGTGGGGATGTTCTCGACGGAGTGGTTCATCACATTCTTCTCCCGCACCTTTCCCTTTGCCACCGTCCTACGCATCTGGGACTGCTTCTTCTTCGAGGCACGACCCCCGCGCCTGCCCCTCCCGCCCCGCTCAAGCCCCCGTGCAGGGCTACAAGGTCATCTTCCGCGTCGCCGTGGCCCTCATGCGCATGTCCGAGCGTGCGCCGGTCTTCCCCGCCGCTGCCCACTTCGCTGAGCGCCCGCAGAGGAGCTCCTGCGTCAGCGCATCGAGGGCATCATGACGACTGTCAGAAACTTCCCCCCGCAGGTGCGAGCCCCCTTCCCTCCGCCCTGGCGCCGGGCGCCTGCGAGGGGGGTGGCGGCAGATCTTGGACCCCGACACCCTCCTGCGCGCCGCCTTCCGCCTCAATCTATCCCGCGCCCGTCTGCGCGAGCTCGCCGGTTCGCCCTCACCGTACCACTCGCGCCCCCACCCGTACCCAACCTCGCTGCAGACCGCTACCAGATGGAGAAGCTGCAGGGTCCGCAGCAACCGCAAAGCGGGCGACCTTGACGACGCCGGCGGTATATGTAGATCTGAAACGTGTGCATTTGTCGAGTTGCATCTGCCCGTGCAGCACGACCCGGAAGCGGTCCTTCGAGCGGCCGCAGCGCTGCTGGATCGAACTGCTACATACACATGCACTTAACAAATAGGTATGGCACGGACGAAATGGGAAAGAGGAAACTGTGAACGTGGTGCGAGGGACTGGGCGCGCATGCGCTCATGATATAGACATGGAAGAGGGGGGCGGGGATGGCGAGGGGAGGGGCGGGAGGGCCACCGCCGCGGGGTTCCCGTACACTGCCGCGGAGGGGACGCCAATCGACGCGTCCGTAAGCATCGCCCCCTGAGGGCACCGTGAGGGCCGCCTCAAGCCCCCCGCCGGGCTGCAGAGCGCACCGGGGAGAGGGTGTCGGGCAGGTCGCGCCGGCGCTTTCCGCTGATGTTGAGGCCCTCGATGGGGGGAGCGGGAGCGTCCTCCCCGTGCGTCGGGGAGCTGCCCCCCGAGTTCGGGCCCTCGGGGGCCGGCTTGGGCGAGCCCCCCGGGGTCGAAGAGGAAGAATTCGGGAAGGAGGCGCGGAAGCCCCCCGCGCTCGGTGGCGCCAGCATCGCCGCGTGCCGCCCGCACGCCAACTCCGCCGGCCCCGTCCCGCCGCCCCCTCCCAACGCTGACTTCGGGCTCCAGCTTGTCATCGCACGACCCGATGGCCCCTGCACCTCTTCCCCCCCATCCGTCATCATCTGCGCCCCGCCTCAAGCCTGGCCGCCCAAACATTCGAAGGGCACTGGGGCACCGAGAACTTGATCTGGGGCTCCGAGCGGCGACGGCCTGCGGCAGCGCGGTCAGGGGACAGGGGCCGTCTGGGGGTTTGGAGCCGGGTAAGGCACCGGCGCGGGGCCGGGGCGGGGCGTCTACGTCGGCGGTCTCGGGGGCGGGGGACGCGTCCTTGGAGCGCTGCGCCGCGACCTTCTCCAACTGTGCCGCCTGCGAGGCGGGTGGCAGGCCGGACGCGGGCAGAGGGGCAGGCGGGCCTGCTCAGGAGTTATAGTGAGGTCATGTATGCTTGAGCGGCGCTTCTCCTTGGCCCCGTTGGCGAGCCGCATGAAGTACTTCTGCGCGTGGCTTGCCACCTACCGCCCCGTCGGCCCCGCCCCGCCACCGCAGCCCCGGCGACCCAGCCCGACTCGCCTGCGTTGGTGTGCGCGTCACCACGAAGGAGCGCGAAATGTTTCGCCAGTCCCCCTTCCCGAACTGCGCCCGCATCACGCTCCGTCGACCCCGCCACCAAGCAGGTTCGCCCCGGGCACCTTCTGCAGGCCCGAGAGGAAGAGGCGGTGCTCCTCTTCGGACCACGGCATCCCTGCGCCATCCGCGCACTCGCCCCACGCCCCCGTCTCTCCGGCTTGCGGCCCCGCGCACCTTTTGTGCCGATCTTGTCCCTGTCCCCCTCGTGAGGGCTTCCCGAGCCCGGCGCGCCCCGGCGGCGGGAGCGGCCGATGCTGCGGGAGCCCCCAGATGCGGAGTGCGTCCCTTGTGCCGCCTCCTGCTGCGCCCTCAGCGGCCGTGGGGCCGGCGCTGGCGAGCGCGGGGCGCACCGCAAGGGCGCTGGAACCCGGCGTGGAGGGGAGACCAGGGATGGGCCCGGACCAGCTGAAGGTGAACTGGCTGTGTTGGTACGCTGGGAGCGCAATGTGCCCCCGCTCGATGCGCTGCAGAGCGTTAGGCGCGGGGCGGCGGTGCGGCGCGCCCCGCACCGCGACGTCATAGAGGAGGGCGTGGTAGTGATTCGAACACTCGTCCGCGCTCTTGCCCCTGCCGCCCCCGCTCGTCTCGGACCGTCCCCCGGCGGACGGAAAGGACGCACGGGAGCAGGGCAGAGAGCTTGTGGAAGCGCTGCGGGTCCGACTCGTCGAGGGCCGCCAGCGCTTCCTCGAACCGCGCCTGAGGAGGGTCTCAGAGAGCTTGCCCCCGCGCATTGGCGCAAGACACGGCGTGCTTCTTCTTCCCGAGACCAATCCGCCTCATCTGAGTAGATCGGTGTCCCAAGTGCATCGACTGCGCGTGCGCGCCGTCAGCTCTCGTTGGTGCGTGGGCCCAGCGCCCGCACGCGAGTTTTCGAGGTGGGCGGTGCAGAGGCCGAGTTTCGGCGTCGCGAAGGCCGCTGGCGGATTGCGGTTCTCTGGGGCGAACTCGTGAGAAGCGGCGCGCCGGCTCTGGGGGCAGCGTACTGCTCTGGAGAAGGCGGAAGTAACGCTCGGCGTGCTCTTTAACCTCCTGTATGCTACGCGAGCCGATGTGCTGGGCCACGAGCAGCCACTCGTCCCCGCCGTTGTCCGTGTAGCCGCTGCCGCGGGGGGCTGTCAGATTAAACTGGACGTGTCAGACCAGAGCCGAGCGAGGGCTAGGTGCACAAGATCTCGAGCGCTTCCAGAAACAGCATGTGCTCGCCGCTTGAGAAGGGAAAACTGAGGCCAGCGTCAGCTTCCGTATCTAAGCAACGAGGCAAGGATCGAAGGCACACGGGAAGGGCAGTGACTCCATGCTAAACGGCGGGCCGGGCGACAACTGCATCGCCGTAAGGCCGGCGCTGCAGCTGCAGCTGGCAGCTGCGATTCTTTCGCGCGACGATTTCCCAGTCCAACGTAGCTCACGCAGCTCGGTGACCGTGGGCAGTGAGTGAGGGCCTTGTCCACGAGCGGCTGGCCGGGGGAGAGTTGTACCCTCCGCCTCACTGCCACTGTCTGCCACTGTCTGCCAGTCTGCCACAGTCTGTCAGTGGTCCACCACTGTCCGCCAGGAACCACTGGGCCAGCACGGCAGTGCCGTCGAAGGCGTCGCCCATCGTCGAACGAATGGGTTTGCTGCGCGGCTGGGTTTCTTGGGTCTTTATTCCTGTACTGGCGCTTTCGGCGTACCTTTACTTCTCCGAGGCACCGGTCCGCGCGCGCGGTTCCGTCGCACAACCAGCGCGCAACAGACTCACAGTGCAATAGATTGATCCTATCCCAGACGACCTCCCCGCAATCTCTTACCTTCGCGGCGCGCTGGCTAAGAATTGGGATCTCCAAGGTATTACCAAGCTAGCAGACGGTGCGCACTCGCAGTTGCTGTCCGTGCTGCCCCCTCGCGTGTGCCAGCAGTTCGTGTCCGACGGTCGCAGGCGCTCTTATCGGCCCGGAGGTCCTTGCGCTTAGCCCGAAAGGCGACTTCTACACCGGTGAGCCTGGTGCAGGGCCGGGGGCTCGGCGTGCAATCGCTCGCGTACCTCGGCGCTTGGCCGGCGGGACGGCCGACAGGCTGGTCCCCGTCGCCCCCTCCTCTAGACCCTGGCGGAAGTAGTCGTTTAAAATCAATTTCCTGCGGCATCGCCCAGCAGCAATGCCAAGCCCCCCTCCGCCCCCCCCCCCCCCCCCCCCCCCTCCCGCCTTCCGCCCTCCCTCCCTCCCGCCCTCCCTCCCGGCCTCGCCCTCCTGCTCCTTCTTTCCTTCTTCCGCTTGGCGACCTTCTGCGCAAGCTCATCCGAAGGCGTGGCGTACAGGATTGAAGGACGGTCGAGTCGTCGTCGTCTCAAGGAACGGCACCGTGGAGACAATCACGCGCCTGCGCGGCCGCCCCCAGGGCATCGACTTCGACAAGCAGGGTGCCCGCGCCGGGGCTCGTCCCCGGCCGCCTGCTCCGTGGTGATGGGTGGTCGCTCAGGGAAGCTCGTGGTTGCGGAGCCCACGTTCGGGTGCGGTGCTCTCGCATAGCGCGCCGCGTCGCGCGAGCCGCGCCCCGCAGGCTCCTTTCGGTGGATCCGAAGACAGGCGCCAGCAGCGTGCTCTGCAACGCCACAGCCGATGGAGAGCAAATAAGATTCGCCGAAGATGTCGCCGTCGCGCGAGACGGCCAGATCTTCTTCACCGACGCCACTGTGTGCTCTAGTCTTCCCCCGCGTCCCGCCCTGCCTGCCCGCGATGTGCGCCGCAGCACCTCCGCCCTCTCCACATGCTGGACGGCCCCGAGCCCGTGCGGCCGCTGGGGGCCCGCCCCGGCCGCCGGGGCCGACGTGACCGCAGGGCATCGCGGACTCTTTTGTGGCGTCCCGCCTGGCTTGCATGGAGGGTCGCAAGACCGGCCGCCTCCTCGTCTACGACCCGCAGCGCAAGGCAGGTCCGCCACCCCTCGTGCCGCCTTCCAATCCCAACCCCGTCTTCAAGCCCTCACGCCCCGCCGGCTCCAGCGCGTACCCTCGTCTCCAACCTCAGTGCGCCCCCTCCGGCACCTAGTCGCTCTCGTGACTGCGCGTCCAACTCGGCTAACCCGTTGCAGCCTTCGCGAACGGCGTCGGTTCGTCCTCGACGCGCGCGGCCGCCCCTTGATGTGTCGTGATTTCGCGCCCCCAGCGCTCGCTGCTGACGAGTCGTTCGTGCTGGTCGCTGAGACATGTGCCCGGCGGATCAGCCGGTGCGCTCCTCCCCGAGGCAGCCTCCTCCCCGAGGCAGCCTCGCCGAATCTTCCGCGGGCCTGCTGAAGCGTCGCCTGCAGGTACTGGCTGAAGGGGCCGCGTGCGGGCCGCACGGACCTGTTCATGCAGGATTTAGTTGGGTATCCCGATGGGTAAAGCCCCCCCGCGACCTCCCGCCTTCAGCGTGACGTGCCCCAAATCTATCACTAGGATCTCTCGGGCGGCGAACGGCCGCTTCTGGGTTCGCACCGCCTCCGAGCGCGGCGGCCTGCGTCCTCGCAATCGACCGTTACCCCACCCCACGGCAGGTTGCCGTGTACGGGCTCTCCTCGGTCGGCGAGTCCCTGCGGCGGTACCCTTCTCTCATCAAACAGCTGGCCAGTAGCCCCATCGCCCACCCCTCGTCGATGGCGCTGCCTCACGAGACGCTCGCGCAGTCGAAGCTGCCGAAGTACCTCCTCCCGACACCGCGGAGGTACGGCCTCATCATCGAAGTGGAGGCGGACCCCCTGACAGGCACCGGCAACGTTCTAAGAAGCCTTCACGACCCAAGCGGACAGGTGCTCTTGCCCTATCTTAGCTTATAGAGACAGCTTATAGCTTCTTAGCTTATAGAGCAGTTCTCAGTCTCTCCTCAGCATACCGGGCCCGTAACCTCCGTAATACGCTCGGGAAGTCGCCTCTTTCTCGGGAGCATGGAGAACCACTTCATTGGAGAGCTGGCTCTCGAGGATATCGTCAGATAGATCGCGGCCGCCGGGACCGACCCGGCTGCGCTCGCCCTAGCCATGGCTTTGGCCCCCTGTCGCGCAGCCTCGGCATCTTCGGGCCTGGGCCGACGTCGAAGCCACACGTCGCGCCAGCGATCATGTATTTCCTAGTAGCAAGAGGCGTAAGAACAGTTACATGCGTGCGAAGCGAGCACGAGCTCTGCGCCTGAAACAAACGACGTTGAGAGGGGTGGGTCTGCAAGGAGCAAAGAGTAAAGTACAAGAGGAGAAAGAGGGTCTAAAGGGGTTGGTCCAACCAGGCGAGTCTGGCTCGGGGCCGGGGCGAAAGGGGGGAACTACTTACAAGCTGAGAGTAGGGTGGGCGGGGCAGAAAGTCAGAGGTACGGGGGCTTGGGGTCGGTGGCGGTGCCCGGGGGCGGAGGCGCGAGGCTGCGCGGAAGGCCGGGCCCTCGGGAGGCGGCGGCGTTTAGCGCGGCAAAATCGAGCTCCGAGGAAGAGCCGACGTTGTAGCCCTCCCCTGAGGCCCCGTGCCGCGCCGAGGGCGGGCCCTGCCCCCCGTGCACGCCGTGCCCGCCGTACACGCCATAGTGGCCGGCCGCCCGCTGCACCTCGGGCGGGGCCGAGTAGCCGCCGTGCGGGGGTCCGTAGCCGGCGTAGTGCGGCATGTAGGCCCCCGGGGCGTCCCGGGCCGAGGCCAGCGGCATGGCATCGGGCGCGCCGTGCGGCGAGGGCGTAGTCCGGCCTTTGCCCGGCGCCCCGCCGGCCGCCGTCCCCGCCACCGCCGCCCCCGAGGGGCCCGCCGCCGCGGCCTGCGGGGGCGCGCTGGGCCCCGCCTCGTCGCCGGCGGCGCGGAAGAAAGAGTGCTGGAGCGCCATGTAGGGGCTGATGCGCGTCCGCGGGCTGAAGTCCAGCAGCCGTTCCACCACGTCCTGCGCCCCCGCCCGCTCGCCGCCGCCCCGCCGCCCCACGCCCACCCCCGCGCCCCGCGCGCGCCTTAAACTTGAGGTAGTCGACGACCGTGTGGCCTGGCTCCCCTCGCCGCCGGCCTCCCGGGCCGTGCGTCTCCACCCCGATGATGGCCCCCAGCGGTCGGGTCCCCGGCACCTGCCGCCGGCGTCAAGCGCATTGGCACGGCCGGGGCAAAGGGCGGCACGGCGCACCACCTCGGGCTTTCCCGAGGCCCGCTTGAGCTTCCACTGGCGCCCGACCTGTGGCAAGCTTGCCCACGCTGCACGGCGCGGCGCGGGGAGCAGGGGGGGCAGGGGGGGGGGGGGGGGGGGCGCCTGCACGAAGAATTTCTTGGCCTTGGCGCTCTGAGCGATCATCTCGTCCGGGGGCATGCCCAGCACCTCCACGATCTTGCACATCTGCCGCCCGCCTCGGCGCCGCCCGCGCCGCGCGGGGCCGCGTCCCTGGGCACGGGGGGGCGGGGCACCTGGTCGAACTCGTCCTGGCCGGAGAAGAGAGGCTCCCCCGTGTGCATCTCCACGAGGATGCAGCCCAGGCTCCACATGTCGATCGCGCACCGGTAGGGGAGCCCCAGCAGCACCTGGCCCCCGCCATCACGCACTGCCCCGGTGCCCCCGGCCCCCGGCCCGACGCCACCACGCCTCGCACCTCGGGAGAGCGGTAGAAGCGGGACTGGATGTAGGAGTATACCTGGCGCGGCGGTCGGGGGCCGGGCGACGGGGCGGCGGGGCGGCGGGGCGGCGCACGATCTCGTTGCCGCGGCAGGAAGAGCCGAAGTCGATGACTTTAATCGAGGAGCGCTTCGGGTGCCGCAGCAGGATATTCTCCGGCTTGAGGTCTGCCGCGGGGCTCGCCGAGGGCGGCGCGCGGGGCGCTGGCGCAGCGCACCGCAGTGGATGATGTTGATGTTGGGCAGGGCGAGGAAGGCGAGGCCCGTGAGCACTTGCCGCGCGAACTTCCGGATCAGGTTCAGGCTCTGGCCGCCCCGCCCGGGTGAGCGACGCAGCGTGGGGCTCGCGGCGCGGGGCTCGCGGTGCGGGGCCCGTACGACGCCGCGGAAGTTGGTGTTGCGCAGGAGGTCGTAGAGGTTGTAGCTGAGTAGCTCGAACACCACGCACTGCCGGCCCCTCAGCGCATTGCGCTCCGCTGGACCCACCACGCCGCTCCGCACCTGATGGTTCCGGAACATGAAGTGGTCCTTCAGGCGGACTGCGCCGGCCCGGACCGTGTCAGCCTTTGGGGCGGGAGGCCTCGTGCGGGCGCACCGAGGTTGTACTGGTCGTGAGGGTCGAGCGCGTTCAGCTGCTCGAGGATCTCGATCTCGAGCTTCGCCTGCCGGCCGGCGTCGGGCGCGAGGCGGGGCGGGGTTCCGGGGGAGCCGTGGCGGGCCTGCTGGAGGAAGGGCTTTTTGTTCTTGATGATCTTGATGGCCACGTACTCGTCCGTCTGCCGGTCGTACGCCTTGACAACCTGCGCGCCCCCGCTCGGAGCCGCCCCCGCCCACGCGCCCAGCCCCAATCGCGCGGCTCGCCTGCCCGAAGCTTCCCTTGCCGATCAACTTCTCGATCACATATCTGTCCGCGAAGATCTCTCCGCCTTCATCGCGTTGTTAGAAAAGAGAAACGGAGCAGAAGGACGACCGTAACCAACCCTTGATAATGTAGTCGTAGTTCTCGTCGTCATACCCTGGGCGCTGCGTGAGCGCCAGCCACTGGGGCACGAGGACCGCAAGAGCGGGCACCGTCGTTAAAAAGCTCCTTGCGTTCTTTCTTCGCCTGAAGGCTGTGTTGAAGCGCCGCCTGCCTTTTCTTCTTGTTCGCATAGTACACCTGATTGATGTACTTGTACGTCTCTGCCGGAAAAGACCGTCAGCTGTGGCAATAGGATCCCGGAAAAGGAGCTGCATCTACCGATGAGTCCGACGGAGAGCTTCCTGAGCGGCGCAGTTTTCGCATCCTGGAAAACAGACCAGAATCAGTGATTAAGCGGCTCGAACTGGTCCAAGAGAGCGCACGCGAAATCGTCCCGTTGGAGGACGCGCGTCTGGCAGCAGGGCTGCGTCGTGCTGAGAGATGGGAGGGGGAAGAGTGGGCTCGATGAGATCGGCGTGCTGATGTGGGATGCCGGGCGCCGACTGCAGCACGCTCGACATGGAGGAGGGGCCGCCCATATACGCTGGAGGCATGCCCGGCTGATAGTGGGAGCGGGCAGACACGGGCGCGCCGCGAAGATCGCCGTTGCTGTTTCCCATTACACGAGGCGACGCCAGGAGGCTCTCAACCTGCGCGGGAGAGCAGGGCGCGTAAGCAGCAGAGCTCTGGCCATCGCCTGTCCAGTTGCGCTGTCTCTCTAGCACCCGAACAGCGACTGCCGGTCTACGAGCATGGGAAAACTTTTGGCCCATCGTTTCCGCGTTCACAGAATGCGGAACACGAGCGGGCGGGCGCGGGAGCTCAAACGCCGCACCTGCATATAATCTCTGTCCGAGTGATGTGTCTTAAGCAGCGGCTGTAGCGCGGCTGTGGCGGCTGGCACGGCGCTCAGCAAGGCGAGACGGGCCCTACAAGAGGCGACGGGGCGGACCCGAAAGCTCCATGCTCAAATAGACGGGCAATAAACGAGGCTGTCGTGCTCCTCGCGGCGGACCTGCAGGATCCGAGGGATGAGAAGGGAATGTTGCAGGGTGCCGCGCGGGTGGAGCCGGCAGGGCGTGCAAGCGCGCACCGCCTTGAACATCCTCAAGCCCGCGTCAAGGCTGCACAAAGAACCCCGCGTCAAGTTGAACGTAGGCTGTTCAAGAAGAACCAAGGCTGTTCAGTCGTTGCCGGCCTTCAGTACGTTCACTCCCTTCAGGGTCCGCGCGTTGCTGTACGACCGCGCTTACTTTTCCAGCGCCGGGCGTGGTGGAGCCTCGCCTCGGAACCCGGAGCGGCGGCGCGGTAGCTTGGGGGTACTACTTACGTCCAGCAACTTCGTTCGCAACTTTGATAGGCAAGGGCTCAGCCGCTGAGCCGCTGCATGAGCTCGAATGTCCAGTTGCGACGAAAGTTTGGACGAAAGTTGAGGTTTGACGGACGAAAGTTTGGACGAAAGTTGAGGTTTGACGGACGAAAGTTTGGACGAAAGCAAAGCTCACAGTTGCGGTACCCCTTCACGCCCGTAGAACGGACAGCTGCAGGGCCCTGCGCGAGCAGGCTACGCCGGCCACGCCGGAAAACAGCGCTACAGTGAGTCTCCCCGCGCACTGCGCCTTTCACCCCGCTCACGCCCCGCACGGCCAGCCTCCCGCGAACGACCAGGAATGAACACGGTGCGCCGCACGAAATCGCGCGTGCTGCGATACAAACGAGCACGACCCCCGCTAGCGCACGTATGCTAGCGCTCGCCCCGCCCCGCTCTCGCGCGATCTGGCCCGACGCCATCCTGGCTGCTTTCGCATCTGCCCGCTCGATCGACCGCGGTCGCCTTTTGCCTAACGAGGCGCAGGTGTGCGAGGGGCGTCCCAACAGGAAGGACGGCGTGCACTCCTGCCAGGATCGATCTCGAGCTTCGGTATTCGATTTCGATTTTCGACGTCACTTGCCTATCTGTCTGAGCCCTTACGATTCGACCGGCGGCCCACTGCTAGCCAAACAGCTGCTATGGCTAGTCCAGATGTCGTTGGTCGTGTCTGAAATGCATGAGCTCGAGCGGCTTGCAAGTCTGCCGCTGCCCTTGCAACGGCCTAATTATATAATTCGCTGCCGCTTGCCCGGCTGCTCAACGGGGGAAGCCTGCGGCTCGAGCTTGCCCGGCTGCTCAAAGACGCGCGCAGTACTAGTACTCCCAGCGACTTCCCGCTTTGGGATCGCCGGCCGCGCGCGGTGCCGGCGGCACAGCAAAAGTCCGCGGCGACTCATCTACGACTGTACCCGCAACTCGGACTGCCCGATCCGAGATGAGTCGCGGATGGCAAATTCGTCAAAGATGACGGGCGAGGTTCGGAAGCGGAGGCGCAGAGCTCGTTAGCCGTGCTAGTTATGTTCTGGAACTAGCATGAACACTGCCCGGCGGCTGCACCATGGACTGCCCGGTCGCCGCACGCTGGTAAGCTGCGCATGCAAGGGATGACGGCTGGCCGTCGCAACATGCTAGTCATGCTTAGTATGCTAGTTCTGATCCTGCCGCACGTACAGGCCGCGCCGCCGCGCCACACAATCGCCGTCCGCGCGCCGCCTAGGCCTTCGTCGGTTGATCCCCGCCTTCGGATCCCCAGGTGGTGCGTTTGATGCCAATGCTCAACTATCCTGATCATCTGGAGTGGCCCCCTAACTCGTACTAGACCAAATGGACACGTCGCGTGCGCGCCGGCGCCGCGGCCGCGCGCGGCCGCCGCGCCGCACTCCATCTACCGTAGCTTGTAGCTATAGTACGTTTCGCGCCCGGTCCGCTCCTGCCCAGCGAGGCCGCCGCTCGCGCCCCGCCCCGCGCCCCCCGCCCGGGGCCCGCCCCGCGCCGCCTCGCCGGCCCTCGCCTCGCCGGGGCCGAAGCGAGGTCCGCGGCGCACTCGCCGCCCCCGCCCGCCCCCCGCGAGCCGCGCCGACGCCCGCCCGCAGGCCGGAGCGAGGCCGCCGCTCGCGCGCCCCCTCCCCGCCCCGCCGGGCGCCCGCCCCGCCTCGCCGGCGGGCCGAAGCGAGGTCCGTGCCGCCCGCGCCGCCCCCGCCCCGCCCCCGCGAGCCGCGCCGGATCGCCGGCCGCGCGCGGTGCCGGCGGCGCGGGGCGCCGGCCTCGATCCGATCCGCGCGCGTCTTTGATCATGACCTTCGAATTCAAGCTATTAGCCTAGTAGTCTATAGCGATACTATGATAGCCCGGCCGCGGCCGCCTAGCCTAGGCTCTGGCTGAGCGCGCGGCCTAGGCCTCATCAGCTGGCGCGCGCGCGAACGCGCGCCCGCCGCCGCGGCGCTGTGGCGCGCTACGCTACCATAGTACTACGATACGAATATATACACGTGCCTGAACGCCTTCCGAAGTTCAATCGAAAATACACTCCACAAGAACTAGACGAGAGTTCTCCGAATTCATCTAAATCAAAACTACTCGCCGCGAGGGCGCTACGAGTCATCGTGGTTCACCTCCTCCCGAAGGCTCTGCATGCTCGCGACGAGGGAGCCAGCAAAGCCGCTCGGTTGCCCGCTGTCCGACCCTCGTTTGTCGCCGCTGCCGCTGCTTCGCCGGCGCCGGCGGCCCACGTGCCCCAGACCCTGGACGCGCGCTTCAATGTCGTCTTCGTCGGCTTGGACCGAGCCACCGGCATCGCTCGTCCCCGCCGAAGCGCGACCGGCCTGCTCGCCGCTGCCTCCGGATCGCAATGCCAGCACCTCCTCACGAAGCCTCTGGTTCTCCTCACGAAGCGAGCTGATCGTCTGCACGGAGGCGCCGTGAGCGCAGCTTCGTGAGGAGGTGCAAACTTTTTAGCGAGCGAAGCGCACTGCAGCCTGCTCGTCCAGTTTGCGCCTCTGCGCCATGCACGAAGCGGTCAACGGCGCGTCAGCAATCGAGCGATGCGGAATTCGAACGACGAGCGACACGCACGAGTTCGTCCCGTCGGCCTGACTTTGCGTCTGAGCTTTCTTCCGAGCTCGAGCCCCGGGCTATCGCGTCCGCCATGGAGCCGAATCCGAGGTCCCCCGGCACATCGTCCTCCTCGGCATCTTCAGAGCCGCTGTCGCGCTGCGCGGGAGTGAGGCTCGTCTCGCGCTGTTCGGGACTCTGAGAGCGATACCGAATCGATGAGGCTCTGAGTTAGGTTTCGTGGGGCGCTTGGGCGGACGTCTTGCAGATCCAAGTTGCGCGGCAGCCTCCTGCGCGAGCCCGCCAACGCCGCGGGTACGCCCGAGGTGTCCTCGGCGGCGGCGCGCTTTCGCTTTCTGCGCCGCTGCTTGCTGTCTTCGTCCCACTCGCTTTTGGGTGGTGGCTGCTGCGCAGGCGCGCCGCCGCTGGAGCGCCGCTTATGCTTCCTACCGCCGCGACGCGTCTTGAGCTTCTTCGGGCTCAGGCCTACGGCCGGCGGCGCCTCTGTTGCACCTGCCTCTTGCATTTCAGCCGCTATTACGATCGATCAATGGGCTCAGGGGCGAGTTAGGGCGCCTCCTGCATTTTTTTCTCAGGGGTACGGAGCCGTCACAATCACTGAAGACCCACAGGCCAGGAGCGGTGACTGAGTAGGCGAGCCATGACCAACAGTACTAGCGCCTTCGCGACGTCGGTGGTCGCCGGGCCTGCGCGCACCGCTGCGCCGTGCATCGCAGCGCCGACCAGCCGCCGCAGCCCCAGGCGAGCGCGCGCGCTCTGTCTGCCGCTCGCAACGCTGAACTTGATCGCAGCACCGCTGCGTCCCGCTCACAGTTCCTCGGCGCGCCAGTCGCGTTCTTCGCGGAGAGACCCAGTGCGAGCTTCGTCTTCGTTTCCCCACGCGCGCACGGCGGCCACAGCGAAAAGGTGCGCGGCGTCGCAAGCGATTCGTATGCGGCGTAATTGGCTGTATTTCGACGAGACACGCGATGCACAGGACGCGGCTACTCAGGCTGTGTTCGACAAGGCGGCCGCTGCTCTCTCTGCCGGCGCGAAGCTCGCCCTGACAGTCGAAAACGTGGATCGTGTGCTTGACCAGGTGGGTTCAATGTCCCACGTGTAGCGTCGGTACACGGATCTGACAGTGCAGTAGATACGACCCGCGCTGATCGCGGACGGAGGGAACGTAACAGTGCGGAGCGCCGAAAGCGGTTTTGTTGCACTCAAGCTCGAGGGTGCGCGCTCTGCTCGCCGTCCGCCAGGCGTTGCCGCGGCCGGCGCTCATGCCGCGATGCGGGCAGGGCGGTGCGGAATGTGCGCGAGCTCCACGCAGACGTTGAAGAACGGTATAGAGAAGACCCTCCGCTCAGCATTCCCAGACCTCAAGCAGGTGCGGCCCCTCCGCGCAGCCGGCGGCGACCCTCCCCCGCGCAGCCGGCGGCGACCCTCCCCCGCGACTCGGCGGCCTGACTGCACGGCGCCGACAGGTGGTCGCGGTGCAGAGCTTGACAGAGGAGGAGACCTTCTCCATGCCGACAATCAGCATAGAGGTGCGCCTGGCAGTGGGCGAACCGGCGCGCGTGGCGGCGGAGCGCCGACCGGCCGGGCTGTGCAGGAGTGCGAGGCGGCCCTCGACAAGTTCCGCCCCGCGCTCGCGCACGTCGGCGGGTCGGTCACGGTGCGCCAAGCGGGGCCGCGGCGGCGCGGGTCACCCGGTGGGGTGAGGTGCGGCGGGCGGGCCGACGCGCGGGCAGGTGGAGGCGGTGGCGGGGCTCGACGTCTTCCTCAAGTACAGCGGCCCCGCCGACTTCCGCGACCCCACCGCCGCCATCCTCAAGGAGAACGTCCCCAACGTGAGCCCCCGCACCGCCGCACAGCGCGCGTAGAGCCCCCGGGATAGCCTCCCACACCCGCCCCCGCCCCCGCCCCCGCCTCACCCCACCCCAGGTCCGCGACGTTCGTCTCGTCAACTGACTGCGGTCCGCCGCGCCGGGCCGCGTCTGCCAAGGTTCCGGACTGCGGCACTGCCAGGCTGCCGGGGTGTGGGGAGTTACTAGGGAGGCACGAGGCAGCGTGCCAGCGTAGTGTACAATAAGGAGTATCGGAGACCCATGTAAGGCGGGACGCGTTGCGAAGAGGGGTCAGCGCCCCTTGTCCTTGTCCTTCTTCTTCTCCTTCTTCTTCTTCTCCTTGCCGAGCGGCTCCAGCAGCGACGGGATCCGCGTGTACAAATCTGCCCCCGCCCTCCCGACCGGTCAGACGTCAACCGCCCGGCACCGACGAGGGCCCAGCGGGCGGGGCGGGTCAGGGAGGGGCACCCGAGTTGGGGGGCAGCCTAGCGGCCTCGGCGTTCTTCGAAGCGGACATGCCGCTGAGCACCTGCGCGGCGTCTGCCCCGCGGCGCCGCGCCGGGGGGACGGGGCCGGGGCGGGCCTGCGAGCAAGCCTCGAGGGCGCCCGAGGCCTGCTTCTTCAGGTCGGGGCGGAGCGCGTAGAGCCGCTGCGGGGCGGCGTCGGGAGCAGCGCGGGGGCGCGGGCTGCGCGGCCGCCGGGGCGGGCCTGCACGGCCTCGATGGGGACGCCGGGGTAAGAGGCGGCGAGGGAGCCGAAGGGGGCGGCGATCATGTCCTGCGCCGCGGCGGCTCGAGGGGCGCGAGAGGCTCGAGGACGGGCGGGGCGCACGGGGTCGTCGAGGCCCTCGACGAGCTCCTTCGTGAGGAGCAGCGCCGGCAGGTACGCGTCCACCGCCTGCGCCCCCGCCCTCGCCCCCGCCCCGGCCCCCGGCGGCAGCGGCGGCGGCGGGCGGGGGGCGGACGCGGTCGGTGGCGTAGGCGCGGAAGAAGTCGCGGAGGGCGGCGGCGTCCTTCTCCATGCGGTACGGCGTCGCCGAGGCGCGCAGCGGCTCCCGCGTGGCGTAGAGGGCGCTCAGGTAGAGCGTCAGCAGCCGGTCCAGCACCTTCACCGCCTGCGCCCGCTGAGGCCGCCGCCGCCCCGCGGCGCGCCGGCGGGGCCGCGCACGAGCTTGGCGAAGAAGCGCTCGACGAGGCCGCCGCGGGCCTCGTCGAGGAAGTCGCGGAGCGGGGCGAGCACGCGCCGCACCGGCTCCCCCTCGTACCACGCCGGCCCGAAGAGGGGCCCGAAGAGGTCCCCCTCCCCCTCCAGCTCCCGAAAGATGCGGTCCCCCTGCGCCCCGTCAACGCCCCCCCGCCCCGCCGCCCCGCCGCCGCCCCCGCACCAGCCGCTCCGTCGCCGCCACCGCCATCCCCACGAACCCTGCCGCCGCCTCGCCCCGCGCGGGGCGCGCCGGGCGGGGCCGGCACCTTCCGTGGCGGCGCTGAAGTCGACCTCGGCGGGAAGGTCGGGGGGGAGCTGCTGGGGGGTGAGGCGGGGCGGCGGGGCGGGACGTCGGGGGCGGTGGCGAGCCTCCTCCAGGGCCTCGCGCGCCTCGGCGATGCTCCCGTTGACCCGCTCCTGCAGCTCGTTCACGTAGCTGCGCCCCGTCGGCCCCGCCCCGCCCCGCCCCGCGCCTCGCCTCGCCCCGCGCACTCCAGGCAGCGGTCAGCGTTGTTCGCCATCGCCATGAGGAGCTCGGGGGCGAGTGCCGCCCAGTGCCCTGCGCCCCGTCACGCGGGGCGCGGCGGGGCGCGGCGGGGCGCGGCGGGGGCTGGCAGGCGCGCCGTCGATCTTGTCGGCGGCGGCGCGGGCGACGTTGCTGAGGATCGCCACGCACTCCGCGCAGAGCCCGACGTAGAACTGCCGCGCGTCGGCCCCGTCCGGCTGCGCCCCGGTGCCCCGCCCCCACCTTGACGTCCCCGTTCTCGAGGCCCTGGTCCTTGCCGATCATGAGCTGCAGGGCGGTGAGGGGCGCGGGGCGGCGCGGGGCGCGGGGCGGGGCGCGGGCTGGGCGCCTGCTCCTCGACCATGCGGAAGAGGTCGGTGGGCCCCGGCGTGCGGTACGCTCCGTCCGGGTCCGCCTCGGGCTTCGCCCCGAAGTCCACGCTGACGATGTTGCTCGCCCACTGGGCCAGGTTCGCCTGCCCGCCGCTGAGGCCGGCGCGGCGCGGGGCGGGGCGGGCGGGCGGGCCTGGAGCTGGTGCAGGTAGCCGGCGAGGAGGCGCGGGACGTCGTCGAGCAGAGAGGGGAGGAGGACCTGGCGCCACCTCGCGCCCCGGCCCGCCGCCCCGCGCAGGCTGCGGCGGGCGCACCTCCTCGCCCATGCCCAACGCCGCCATCCGCTCGTGGTACTTGCGCGCCCACCGCACTGCGCCCGCTCGCCCCCGTCGCGGCGCCGAGCGGGGCAGGGCGGGGCGCGCCGAGCTGGTCGATGTAGAAAGGCGGGACCTCGTTGGCGCGCGCCACGAAGCGCTGCAGGAGGTTCGCGCGGGGCGGGGGCGGGCCGGCGCGTGGCCGGGCGGGGCGCGCCTGGTAGAGCTCCGTGACCTCAAAGTGGACGTTCTGCGCGTGGAACTTGAGGAGCTCGTACCTGCGCCGCCCATCGCCGCCGCCCGAGCGGGGCGGGGCGGGGCGGGGCAGACTCCTCGGGGAAGCAGGGGACGACGAGGTCCGCCACCGTCTCCACCTCCTATCGGCCGGTGAGGGCCCCCCACCCGAGAGCCGCGGGGCGGTGGGGCGGCGGGGGCGGCGGGCCTCGACGATGCGGTCAACACCCTCGAGGATGCTGGCGACGTCCTCCTCTGCCCCCCGTCACGCTGGCCGCCCCGCCCCGCCCCGCACCCCGCCCCCCGCGCACCGTCCGTCATGTTCGCCACCATCTCGAAGCTCTTCATCACCGCCTGCGCCCGCCTCAGGCCGCCCCGCCCCGCCCCGCCCCGCCCCATCCCTCCTGGCCCGCACCAGCTGCATGTGCCTGTAGCACTGCCCCTTGTAGTCCTTCGGGGCCTGCGCGGGGGGTGCGCCCTGCGCCTTTGCTGCGAGGACAGTCGGCGGGGCGGCTGCCGGCGCGGGGAACAGCTCGAACCCGCTTCCGCAAGCTGCCTGTCGATGCGCTCCTGAGCGCCGCCGCGTCAGCCAACGCCGGCGCGGCCGCGGCGGGGCGCGGGGGGCGGACCTGCCGCTCGATGACGCGTACGACGGTCAGCAGCCGCCACCGGTTCTCCTGCGCCGCTGCCTGAGGACGCGCCGCGAAGCGGGGCAGCGATAGCGGGGGGAGGAGGGGCGGGGGGAGGAGGGGGGGGGGGGGGGGAGGGAGGGGGGAGAGGGGGGGAAAGCGGGGGGGCGGGGCGGGGGCGGGGGCGGGAGGGGTGGGTGGGGGTGGGGGGGGGGGGGGGGGGGGGGGGGGGGGGGGGGCCGGCGGACGCGGGCGAGGGTGACGGCGTTCTCGATGTGGAGCCACAGGATGCGCGCGAAGCGGTCCGCGAGCTGCACCACAGGCTGCGCCGCACCCGTCGCGCTGGGCCGGGACGCGCCGGGGGTGCGGGGACGGCAGCGGCGCACCTGCAGCTTTTCTTCCAGGAAAGCCCGCTCGGTGGCCCCCTCCTCCATCTGGCGGATGTCCAGTGACGCAGAGAGAGGACGCGGGGCGTGGGGAGGCACGGAGGCGAGGGCGCGGGCGCGGGCGAGCTCGAGGCGGTGCAGCTCGAGCTGTACGTCAAGCAGGCTGCTCTCCGGCTGCAGCAGGTTGTCCTCGTTGTCCAGCATCCCGTCCAGCTCCTTCGCCTACGCACAGGTTGGCACGGCACCGGCCGGCCGGCTGTTCGGGTGCGCTGCGGGCCTTCTCGGAGACGGAGAGGAAGATGTTGAGGTCGCGGAGGACCAGCTCGAGGTTGCGGCGTGCGATGGCCATCACCCGAACCATCTCGTACTGCCGCACGCTCGCGCCGGACTCCTTGCACATAGTGTCGATCCTCCGGAAACTGACCCATGGTTAGGATGACCCAGCGCGCCGGGCGGGCGGGCGGACTTGGAGGCCACAGTCGCTATCGAATCGAAGCACTTCTTCATGTAACCCATGCCCTCCTTGACTTCCTCCACTTGCGCGTTGGTCAGCGTGCTGACCTGTGAGTCGACGCCATTCGAGCGCCGCTGGTAGTCCGCGATCAGCGCCGGCACCTGCGGCGCCGTTCAGCGCGCATTGATGACAAGCACTCGCTTCGGCGAGGGGGGACGCGCCCGTGCGAGTTGGTCTGGGAGCGCCAAGCGCGCCTGCACCTCCCTGGCGGCCGCCTCCTTCGCCTCAACGTCGACGGAGGCCATTTTCTAGTGAACAAAGCGAGAACCGCTCAGCTACATCGCTTGGTTGGACGCGCTCGCAGCGCTGGGCGGTCAAGGACGGCTGACCCTCGAGTCGTACCCGGGAAGCGCGCGAAACTTCGCGGCGAAAGTTTGCGGCGAATTCGAAAGTTGCAGCTGCAACAAGGCTAGCGCTTATTGCAGCGCCTACATCGAAGATCTCGACATCGAAGATACATCGAAGATCATCGAAGATCATCGAAGATGCAAGCAGGAGCGCGTGCAGGCAGTTGAAGCGTCAATAGTGGACCGCAAAAGACATACGCGCATCCGACAGAAGCGGCCGCACGACCTCCAGGGTTGCCGGCATCCAGCGATGAAGTTTAAGGCGAAGCTCGTCAACGCGAACCTCATCGTAAGTGCGCTCGCAGGGGACTGCATACGCGTAATGGCCTGCAATCTTCTCTCATCTCTCTTGCGCGCAGAGATGCTGCAGGCAATGACCATCGAGAAGGGCTCCGGAACAACCATCGTCCACATCGAGCCGGAGTCGTTCGGCCTCATCATCACTCCTCAGATGGGGGATGGCGTCGCTGTCTTTTCCGAGGTTCAGATGGTGCGAGGGTTCTCGACTTCTACGCCGTCGAGTTCGCTTGTTCCTTCCCAGCGATTCTCTCTGCAGGGTGCCGTCTTCAGTGAGATCCGGTGCGAGAGCAAGAACAATAACCACATTATGTTCGAGTGCCAGGCGCGCACGGGGCTGAGGCGCCCTCGCCCTGCCCGCACTCGAGATCTGCGCACTGACGGCGCCGGCGGGGCAGACGAAGAACCTGCTGCGGGCGTTGAAGACGAGCACCTCGTCGTCGGACGTGACGGTGAAGCTGACGCGGGACAAGGCGGCGTCCGTCCCCTACCTCACCTTCCTCGTCAACAACGCCATCCCCGTGCCGGCCCCTCCTCCCGCGCGCCGCCGACGCCGGGCTGAGCCATGACGGGGCGGCAGAGCGCGCACATGACAAGCGTGACACAGGAGGTGCCGATCGAGATCTACTCGGCGCAGCAGTTCGCCAGCGTTCGCGAGCCGTCCCTTGCGGACCCCGAGGTGCCGGGGCGCCGCGTGCACGCCGCTCGCCGCTCACCGACTTCGGCAGGTCTCCATCGAGCTTCCTGCGCTGCGCGAGGTGCAAGGGTGCGGTTGACGCGGTCTGCTGTGCCAACGGCGGTGCAGGTGCAGCACGTCGTGGAGCGGATGAAGGCGGTGGGGCAGCAGGTGGGCGGGCTCCTGGGGCGGCGCGTGGCGCGGCTGAGGGTGCGGCAGGTGCACGTCTCGGCGAGCGCGGCGGGGGACCTCGCCCTCAAGGTCGACACCGAGCTCGTCTTCCTCTCCACCTACTACAAGGCCCGCACCGCCCTGCCCCCTGCCTCCCCCGCCTCAACCGCCCCGCAGAACCTCCCCGTGCCCAGCGCGGCCGGTGCGATCCTCGACCCCCGGGATTCGGGGGGCTCGCGGGGGGTGACGGGACGCAGCGACGCTGGGCGCGGGCGAGGAGGCGACGGCGACGGTGGAGATCAAGAAGCTGCAGCGGGCGCTGGGCACGTGGCAGTGCGGGCCGAAACGCGCGATCTGTTGCATCGTCTCGCAGCCGCCCCGCGCCCTCGTCCTCTACAACGTCCTCGAGGCCGGCACCCTCACCTGGTACCTCCCCTGGCTCTCTGACGACTAGCCCCCGCCCGCCCCCAGCGCCACGGCACAGCAGCGCGTATACGTAGCGCGCGGTCTTAGCGGCAGGTTTGAGTACATTGCAGGAAAGTGCGGCTGAGACAAAGGGGCGTCTATAGGAAGGACGGGGGCCGGTTGGCGGGGTTGCCTGTCGGGGGCCCGGCACTATCGAGGTGGTGGATGCTGGGGGCCGGAGCGCTCAGCGGGGCAGGGCGGGGCGGGGCGGGGCGGGGGCGGCACCGGGTGATGCGGCCCTGAAAAGAGGACACGACGTAGATCACCCAAACGTGTAAAAGTATGGCGTAGACCAGCAGCGCCATCCGCGCCGTGGGGTTCCCCCGCAGCACGTTCACCACGTGCTGGCTGCGCCGCCCCGTCGGCCCCGCCCGCCCCGGCCCCGGGCGGGAGGGCGCGCCTTGCGAGGTCCAGAACCTCCGCCGGCCGCCGCAGCCGCGGGTTCGCCGCGATCGCCGCGAACCGGTCCTCCGTCCGCACGAATCTGCGCCCCGCCCCGCATCGGCCCCGCCCCCGCCGCACCCCGCCGCGCCGCCCCGCGCACCTGTCCTCTTTGTCGCGGCCGGCGACGAGGCGGCGGCGCGGGGCGCCCCCGCCTCCGAGCTCCTCGTCGTCCCGCAGCACGTGCCCATTCCCCTTGCCCGTGTACATCGTGCCCCCGCTCTCCGCCTCGCGCGCCCGCTGCGCCGCGTCGGCACGGGGCCGGCCGGGACGGCGGGGCGGGGGCACCCTGGCGGCGTCCTCGAGCTGGAGCTGGAGGGCGCGGTTCTGGGCGGTCAGGTTCTCGATCGCGCTCTGCTTCTGCGGGGGCGTGAGGGCCGGGGGCAGGGCGGGGCGGGCGGGGCGGGCCTGGAGGACGTGCTCGGCCATGGCGTGGAGGCGGGACTCGAGGTCAGCGCCGGAGGAGGCGCCCGGGCGCAGCGAGGCGAGGCGCCGCTCGAGGCCCTTCACTGTTGCCTCCCGCTCCGCGAGCGCCGCCTCACGCTCTCCGAGCTGCCGCCGCAGCGCCTCCAGCTCCCGCCCCAGCGCCTCCCGCCCCGCCTGCGCCTCCACCGCCGCCTGCTGCGCCTTGCCACGCTCCCGCTCCGCCTGCGTCGCCCCCTTCGCGCCGGCGGGGCGGGGGGGCGGGGCGGGGCGGGGCGGGCCTGCTGCTCGGCGTCGGCGACCTCGTGGCGGAGGGCCTCGCACGCCGTCTCCATCCACCGCACCTGCGACTCCCGCCGCGCCACCTCCGCTGCGCGCGCCTCGCCTCGGCGAGGGCGGGGAGGGGGCGCGGGGCGGCGGCGGGGGGCGCACCCTGCTTCTCCTCAAGCTGCTTTTGCATGTTGGCGAGGGCCTTGACGTAGGCGGCATGCTCGGACTCGAGCTCGCTCTCCCGCGTCCGCGCCTCCAGCTGCGTCTTCAGGTGCTCCTGCTTCGCGTGGTCCAGCAGCTTCTCCCGCTCCTCCTCCTCGATCCGCGCCTGCCGTCCGGCTCAGCCCCCGCGAGGCGTCGCGGCGGGCAGGGGAGCGCACGGCGCGGAGGGCGGCGGCCTGCATCTCGAAGGCCGAGGCCTGCTGGCGGAGCAGCGCGTCGCGCTCCTCCCGCATCGCCTCCAGCGTCGCCTCGTGTCCCTTCAGCGCCCGCAACACTGCGCCCCGCCCTCAGCCCTGCTGCCGCCCGGCCGCGGCGGCCCCGCGGACCCTCCTCGAGGCGTGTGCGGAGCTCGCGCTGCTGGGCCTCCTTCGAGAGGAGCGCCGTCTGGAACTCCTGCGCCGGCCTCGGCACCGCTTCAGGCCCTGTCCGGGGCGCGCACCTGCTCCTGCTGCCGCTGCAACGCACGCTGCTCCGCCGCCTGCACCGAGATCACCTGCCCCGCCCGTGAGCGGTCCGCGCGCCCGCCCCGCCCCGTGCCGGCCGCGAACCTTGTCCTTTTCCTGGAGCATCAGCTGCAGCTCTCTAATCTGCGCGCGGGCCTGCGGCGACCCCGGCGTCGGCGGAGCGAGCGCTGGGCGCCCCTGCGCGGCGAGCCTCTTCGGCCTGCAGGTGCGCGTTGCGAGCCGCCTCGAGTGCGGCCCGGAGCTCGTCCGTGCGCCCGCCCGCCCCCGCATCCGCAGCAGCATCTCCCGAGTCGGCCGCCGAAGCCACGGCCGCCTTCTTCGATGCGCCGAGCCTGCAGGGTGTTTCGAGGGAAGGAGCGGGCGTACTCAAAGATTCCCCCCCGCACCTCCCCGCGAGGCGTGGCTGCGCGCTGGAAGCTGAGGAGGGCGCGCTCGCCCCGGTCTCGGACCCCGCCGCCTCCTTACGCAGCGCCGCCGCCTCCGACGCGCTCGACGATGGCCTCGTATCAGCCGACGAGGCTTGTGCCGAGGCCCCAAGAGAGGCGAAAACTGTCGCGGACGATACGGGCGGGGATTCTGCCTTGGTTGACTGAGGCGGAGACTGGTGTGGACGGTGGAGCTCCGGCCCATCGTCGGGTGGTCCCGCAGCAGTAAGAGAGGCACTCGAAGATACGCTGACTGCAGCCGACGCGCTTGAGGGTTGTGCGCGCGACCCGAGCGAGTCCAAGCGTTCGTTGAGCTTCCTGCCTAGCTGCTGGGACTGGGCGCTTTCGCTCGTGTTCAGGATAGCGCCCCATGGGTCCTCGCTGTTGGCGGTCTTAGACGTTCTGCTAGATGGAGGCGTCGGCCGCGAGGCGACCCCCGTGTCGCCTGCGTAGTCCGTGGCGTAGCGAGGCCGAGCTTCTGTGCCTGAAGCATTGGTGGCAACTGCGAGACGATATCGCAATCAGCGAAAGTCCTGTACTTGCTTGCAGCTTGGTGCCCGCGCACCGCCGAGCTCCTGTAGCTTGGTCGCCGCCTTCTGATCGACCTGCTCGAGAATCCGCTCCGCTCGTGCCTGCACCTTCTGCAGGCCGCTCGTAATCCAGCTCGCCATGGTAACTGGGGTAGAGCTGCACACCTCGGAGCTCACCGTACCCTTATCGGCGTGCGACGACTACGCGAACGCGTGCACGGTGGGCCCCGCGCAGCTGCGCATGATCAAGCAGGGGGCAGGAGAAGGGAATAGGTGACGATACGGATCGCTGGGTACATTGCTAGCCGCACTTCTAGCAGCCGAAGCACTTGCATGCACGTCCGGTATTGCAGGAAGAAGAAGTCCGCGACGTCGCGTTCCGGTGCGCTTCCCTGCGGCCTCCGTGGCTCGAGCTCGGGCCGCGGAGTTCCGCATACGCTCTCAGTTGCTGGCGGACTCCGGTTCAAGCTGACTCCAGCTCAGCGTTGTCCGGCTCAGCGTTGTCGACGGGCTTTGAAACGGGGCGGGCCGCGGCCGCACGTACGTATGCGCGTGTCTTGACCCGCGGCCAGCGCTCCGTAGCAGATGGTGGCGGCGTCGCAGTATTCGCAGCGCCGGCATCTAGTGCCCCGCGCCGGGCTGGGCCTCGCCCCGCGCCGCTGCTCTCCAGGGCGAGGTGACGCCTCGAGCTCGGCCCTGCGCAGGCTAGAGCTATGCGCAGTGCCCGGCGCCACCTGCCGCCCCGCCCGCTCCCCCGCCCGCCGCGACTCGAGCTCCAGGTTCGCCCCGCCGCTGCTGCTGCGCACCTTACCCTGCCGCCGCCGCCGGGCCTCGCCCCCGCGCCGCCGCTCTCCAGCCTGGCAGGGCGAGGTGGCGCCTCGGCCCTGCGCAGGCCATGCGCAGGGCCCGGCCCGGCGCCGACTGCTGCTCCGTCCGCTTCCCCACCCGCCGCCCCGGCCGCTACCTATGCTTCGTCGACCCCAGTTTCGCCCAGCCACTAATGCCGCGCACCTCACCCTGCCGCTGCCGCTGCAGCTGCCAGGCTGGGCCTCGCCCCGCGCCGCCTGGGGCGAGCTGACGCCTCGGGTGAGCTGCAGAGGGCCCGATGCCAACTGCCGCTCCTAGCTACCGTGTCCCTTCCCGCCGCCGCGGCCGCTCTCGCCTGCCCGTCAGCCTGGTGCGCATGCCACCGCCCGCCTCGCCACCCCACCCGCTCGCCACCTCATCCGCCCGCCTCGCCATCGATACTCTAGATCTGCCCGCCTCGCCCGGCCTCGCCTGCCTCGTCTTCCTGCCACCCCCATCCCCATCGCCCCCCCCCCCACCCCCCCCACCCAAGTACCCTGCAATGCATATGAGCGGATCCGGATCCGCGCGCGGCTCGCATTTGCTGCACTTGCACAGGGCCGGGCGCGGTCTGCTAGCACATGATTGATAATTATTTAAGAGGCTATAGCTAGCTATAGCTAGCTGCCAGGCGGCTGCCAGGCTGAACGCAATTCGAGAAAAAGATTGCTTTGATTGTTGAATTTAGTTCAACTCTTCTCTGCAGGAATGTCTAGATCTGCAGCTGGCCTGGATGCCTTGCCCCACAGGGGGTCGGAAGGTGCCCTCCATGGCGCCAGACTTGGCTTGTCTTTCAGCTCCCTGCGGCACGTGCACGAGAGTGAGCCTGAGGCTCACGAGAGTGTGTTCTGCACGTGAGGCTGAGGAGGTCGAGGGGTGTTTACCACAGATGCTCAACGACGTGCGGCTTGGGCTTGCCATCTTCATACTCTTTGAGCGCATTGGGATCTTTCCGGTAAGCGACGGAGCACTGCATACTGCGGGCGTCCAGGATCAGTTGGCTTAAGCTTTAAGCAGATCCGGACGGGAAGCTGAAGGACTCGAACCAACGTAGCCACTCTCCGAACAACACCCCACATGGCGGTATAACTGCGTCGAATCGACACGTCAACGCTCGGGAGTTTGACTTCCCGCACGGAGCGCGAGCAACGTCCGCGTGCGCGAACCGCCGCTGATGTAGTAGCTCTTCGCCCACACAGATGGCGCTGCGAAGCTTAAGCAGACGGAATACGCTTGTGACAGAGGCGCGCACATAGGCAGTCGAAGGCCTCTGGCGCGCGCAACAGCACGGAGTCAACGCTAGTTGGCTGCGGCGGCGAGCTGAGTGCAGGCCCCAGAGCGCACCGGTAAGCGCTTTCGAGCAATCGAAAGGGGACTCCTTCTTCTCTGCCTTTCCCTCCTTCTTCTGATGCTGCTCTTGTGCTTCGAACCAGGCCTTCAACGCCTCTTCCTCCGGCGAGGGTTTGTTCGCCCGCTTTTCTGCACGTTCTGAAGCTGTGGGAGCGCTCTCTGGCGCTTTGGATGCTTCTCCGTTGGATGCGCTCTGCGTGCTTATCATCGGTTGATGGACGAAAGTTGGACGAAAGTTGAGGTTTGATGGACGAAAGTTGGACGAAAGTACTAGTTGGACGAAAGTTGGACGAAAGTTGGACGAAAGTTGGACGAAAGTTGGACGAATGAGGGGTTCCTCTGTTGGTTTTTCTCCCGGGGCCTGGAAGCTACGGCTTCACGCCTTCCGCGGGCCTGAGCGCAAGCTTTTGGCTGTTCATGCGGGGGTCTATCCACTACGGTGGATCTTCCTTTTCTCGATTGGCTCAAGAAGCTGTACCCCCCTCGAAATCGCTTACCCCCTGCGGGCGCGATATGAGTACCCGGGCAGCAAATGCGTACCCCCCGGCACACGGGGAGTGAAGAGATATCCTCCCCAACCGTACCACGCCCACGAGGCAATGAGTGGTCTATCTTTTCGGGCCCTGGGGCCCTCTCGGCGGCCCCTCCTTTGGCGCTGCGCGCCCCTTGGGACGCGGCCCAATATTAATGAGGTACCCCGCACGGGGCTCTGCTTGCTGCCGGCAGGACCACCGCGGGGCGGCCGGTCCTCTTCTTACCCCCTCATCCTTCGAATTCCTTGCGGCAGCCAGAGACCGGCACGCTGCCAGGCTGCGGAGGCGTTTGGCTGCGGCCGTAAGCGCGGAAGAATAGTTGCCAAGTTGGACGAAAGTTGGACGAAAGTTGGACGAAAGTACTAGTTGGACCGTCGGACGAAAGTTGGACGACGCGCGAAAGTTGGACGGTTTCCATCCACGGATTCCTGGCAAATTTCCTGCGCAATTTCCTGGCCCAATTTCCCGTTCGAACGAGAAACTTGAAAAGCGCTCGCCCGTGTTTCATCGCAGGAGCGGCGAGCGGTAGCCCGGCCTGCGTAATATATTCCTGACCTCGTCCGACGGTCGCGCGCGCGCGCGCCCGAATTCGCAGCTTGGGCCGCGCTCATGATCAGCAGCGCTTCGAGTTCAGCAGCGCGCCGCCTCCCGTGGCGCCGTGTCGGGTGCGAAGTTTTGTTTTGATCTAGATCTAGAGATCACAAATCCCGCCTGCAGCTGTAAGATGATGATCGTGCACGTGACCTGCAGCTGACATCGCCGCAGTGCGCAGGCTCCCCCCCACGGGCACCTTCCGCCCGCGGGGGGCCGTCGCCTCCCGATCGCGATCCACCGGTGCTGCAATCTTCGGCACTCCACCTAGGTGCCGGGGAGGGCGTACTCCCTCCCTCAAGGGGACCTTTCCGTGCTCGGCCGGCGCCGACCGAAGCTGCTCCGGCGGTGGATGGCGGGCTGGGCGCCCCTCGTGGTCCAATCCCACGAACTGGAGCCCCAAAGTTGAGATCCGTCTAGCTTGTAGACGTTCTGTCTGCAGCCTGCATGTTTCTCGAAGTACATCTGCAGGAACCATTGGATGCTAATATGATCATGAGCTGACCCCCCAGACGCCCAGCCGTTGATTATGAGCGCTAGCGCTGCTGGCCATGGGGCTAGCGCATATATCTGCGCTTGCACCGAGCGCTTGCACCTTCCAGCGCTTGCACCTTCCAGCGCTTGCACCTTCGCTTTTAGCTGACATGTAGGCGCCGGACATGTAGGCGCCGGGGAGGAAAGCGTTTAGAGTGACACAGAATACGCGTCGGCACGCTTTGGGTCTACTGGGCGCCGGCGCAGCGTCGCAGTGCTTGCAATTGGACGGGAGTGCTTGCCGGCGCCGCCTCCCGAAGGAATCCGACCGCGATGATCACCTTGGGCCGATGGGCAGCGCAGAGCTGGCCAGAACGAAAGATGCTATGAAGAGGATGAGGTCGCGGCCGAGTCGGCGACTGAACATGAGGGCCTGCACAAGGAATTCCGCTCCTTGCACAGCGTTTTCCAGGCCAGCAGGCAGCAAGTCTGCCAGCTCGTTCCCCGCTTCCGATTCCTGGGAAGCATCGCCGCCGTCCTTGCGCTTGCCATCTGCACTCTAAAAAAATGGAATGAGCCGCACAACACTGACGGGACCGCACTCTGCTGTGCGCACTTCTGCTTTGCCCAAGAGGACCCGAGAGAGCAGTCGGTTAAGCAATAGGAGAGCCAGCTGTAGGGCGGCGAGGGTAACAACGACCGGGAAGCCGAGAAGCGGTCGGGATCCCAACACAAGAGGTTCCAGGCGCTGAAGCACGACATGCAGACCGCCTGGACTCCCCAAGCCACCCTCGCAGCTAATGACGCTCAGTGAGGGCGCTGAAAAAGGGTCGCTGCCCCCGCAAGCGCCCTTGTCGGCGTCCCCCAGAGCGCTGCTTGCTGCGACAGAAGTTGCCGCAGCGAAGACGCTGCTGGAATACGCCAGCCACGCCGCCAGCACGAGCACCAGGACGTTGCGGAGTGAGTCAAGAATCCACATGAGACGCAGGCGGGCGGAACGCTTCCGGCGCTCGTCTGCCATGGACAACCCCGAGAGCCGCTGTCCGAGCTCCTCGACCTGGGCCGACAGATGCGGCGTCGTGGACCGACGCCCGACCTCTCTCTCCCGCTCCAATCCAGGCCGCGGCGAGTCCGAGTGCGCGCCTTCAGCACTGACCGGCGGTGTCTCGCTTCGTGCCGCCGGCTGCACGTCGGAGTCGGGCTCCGCCTGCAGAGCCACAGAGGCTTCGCGACCTGTTCCAGAGCGTGAGCGTTCGTGCCGCAGCGTGCTCTGCGCTGCGCGTCTGACCCTCAGCGGTGTCAGCGCTTTGCGTTCCGATGATCTTCTGAAGGCCGCGCTCGCCGCGCTCGAGAATGCGCCGCCGCCGCTCCTCTGCCCGCTTGCGAACCTCCTCCGCGTCCATCGAATCGAAACCGGTGCGCCGAAAGCCGTCGCGGGTACAGCTGACTCGACGTCGCAGTTGGTAAAGCCGTCGCCGTGATGTTAAGCTTTACCGCAGTTGCGCCGATCCACGCAGCTGCAGCGAGGCCCCAGCTGCGCTCGAGCTTCCTCGGCGCGTCGACCCGCGCGGCACAGGCTACCCGCGGACATCGGCGGCGCTATGCGGCGCCCGTCTTCTTCGCAAAAGCAGAGAACGAGCTCGTTCGTGGCATCTCAAGAGACGGCTCGATCTCGTGAGCACGCCCTCCCGCTAACTGCGCGCACGCGCTCCCGCTAACTGCGCGCCACTGCAGCTGCCGCGTCCTGATTGCCAATGACATCGTGCGGGAGATCACGGGGCTGCAGGGCTGCAGCCCGACAGCCATGGCTGCGCTTGGCCGGACCCTTTGCGGTACCTAAAAAACACATGTTTAATAGCCTTCGTCAAAATCTCTTGCAGGGGCACTGCTTTTGTCGGATGGAAAGAAGGATGGCGAATCTGTGCAGCTGGACTTCAGGGGAAGTGGTCCCGTGGGGCAAGCCCCTGGCATATGAAAAAGCCTGCAGCGTCTGATCGAGCCTTTTGGCAGGCGCGTAATGGGGATTGCAGACTCGAACGGCTTCGTTCGGGGGCTCTGTGGCAATCCAGCAGCTGTGCGTAGGGGGCGGCGGTGGTCGGCGCGCTCTCAACGGTGCGCGTGGTGCAGGACGTGCCGCCGAACAAGCAGGGCAAGCTCGACGTGGGCGGCCTGATCGGTCCCGGAACACTTTACGTAGTCCGCTACCACCCGTCTATGAAGGAGCCTTTTACTGGTATGTCAGCCGCGCTGAGCCACCCCGGGCCCAGTTATCCAGATGGTACACGTGGTCCTAATCGTGAGTCGCAAGGAATCGTTGACCTCGTCAACGGCGAGGTGGCCGAGGTGGGAACCGTGGCATAGCGCCCGAAGTGTACGCCGCGACGCACACTCATTGACGGAGTGCAGGACATTCTCAGCTATCTTGTAAACTCTGAGCAGGCCCGAAGCGCCCCTCACCCTCTCTCTCTCTCTCTCTCCCCCCCCCCCCCCCCCCCGAGCCGCCCGCCCCGTGCAGGTCCCCTCCGCCCTCGGGCTCGGCGTCTATGTTGGCGGACTTCGCGCGGGCAAACCCGAGGTCGAGAATGCGGGAGGCATGCCGCAGGCGGCCGCGCACCCCTCCCATGCCTTCCTCGTTGAGATTCAAGCGCGCAGGCTTCCTGGTGCAGGTGCTCCCTGGGGCGACGGACGAAGGTCGGCCCGGGGCGTGCCGGCGGGGGGCGGGGGCGGGGCTGAGTGTGGGGCAGAGCTGGCGCAGCTGGAGGAGAACGTGCGGGCGCTCCCGGCGACGACGGAGCTGCTGCGGACGGGGGCGCGCGGGGACGACATCATGGACCTGATCCTCGCCGGCGGCCTCGAAGGCGACCGCGAGCGCCACCGCAGCACCCCCGAGTTCCGCTGCCAGGCCCGCCCCGGCCCCTCCCCCGGCCCCCCGCCCCGCCCACGCCTCCCCGCAGTGCGACGAGGGGCGCGTCGACCGCGCGATCGCCCTCCTCTCCCTCGGGTCCGCGCCCCGCCGCCCCGCGCACGGCCCCCGCCAACCCCGCCCCCGTCCAGCGACCTCGAGGAAATGGCCGAGAAGGCGCGCGGGGCGGCGCCGGGGGCGGCGCTGGGGTGCGCGGCCCGGGGCGACCCGGGGGCGCAGGATGAGGACCTGGAAATCAAGTGTGAGTTCTGCTCCAAGCAAGTGAGTGCTTGGCCTCTCTGTTGACAGGTGATTTACGTTGACCACTGGGCACGCAGTACCGCCTCGGGGCCGCCCGCCTCCAGGTACCGGTCCCCAGCCGGGGCCCGCGGGCGCGCTCTCCTCCAAGTGAGCGCCGCCGCGCAGGAGATCGTCTCTCAGAAGCGCTTCAAGATGCCCAAGCTCCCCAGGACCTCCAGCAACTAGCCCGTCCCCGCCCCGCCTCCGCCCCCGCCCCCGCCCCCGCCGTCTTTCAGTGCAGCGCAATTGGCCCTCCGTCACAGAGCGAGAGCGGGGAGGGGTGGGTAGGGTTGGGGCCGAGGGGTCAGTGGCCGAGCTTGGCGCCGTCGACGGCCATGTTGCGGGTGGCGGGGGGCAGGCGCACGACGAGCCCGTCGAGCTCCCGCGTCATCTTCACCGAGCAGCCGAGCCGCGACCTGCCGCCACCCCTCAGCCCCCGCCCCCTCGTCCGCCACCACCCCGCCTACCGGGCTAGGGCTTAGGGGCGGCGGGCGGCTCCCGCATGTCTCGCGTGTCCTTGGGGACGGTGACTACCAGGCCGGCTAGCTCCCGCCCAATCTTGATCTGGCACCCCAGACGCGACCTACGCCCGTGCTCACGGCCCCGGCCCCCCTCGGCGGCGCGGCGCACGTTTGTGTGAGGCCGAAGGCGAGGTCGAGCATGTCGTTCTCCTCGTCCGTCGCCTCCGGGATCTTGTCGAAGAACTTCGGGTCCACCACCACGTGGCACGTCGAGCACGCCAGCGACCCCTCGCACGCCCCTGCCGCCCCGTCGGCCCCCGCCCCGCCCCCGCGCCGCCCCGCGCGGCGCCCACCCTCGAGATCCACGTCGTGCTCGTGCGCGATGTCCAGCACGCTCTGGCCCTCTTTGCACTTTACTGTCCTTAGCGTTCCGTCCTTCTCGACGAAAGTCATCTCGTACCTGCGCCGCCGCCGGCAACCGTGAGCGCAGCCGTCGTGGAGCGGAGCGCCGCACTCCACCGTAAGGGCTCACACAGGAAGATCAGCTGCCGGGGTCGCAGGCTTCTTATCATTGGACGCACTCGCCATCCACCTCCTCGCGCCAGCAGGCGCCCAAGTGCGTATTTGCGGCGCATCCACGCACGCTGCTGCGTCATTGGCAAGCGTTCGCTCGCGCGCGGGGCGACTCGCGGGCGCACCTCGAAGCGGCGAAGCGGCTGCGTGAGTTCGCATCGCTTGCGCTGCTCGTGCACACCCGCGCGTCATGTGTAATGCGGCCCTCATCTCTAGCCGAAGCTTCCGTGGCTGTTCCTCCGAATGGGGCCCACCGGGATTCGAACCCCACAGGCAGGCGCTCCGCCACGCCGCCACGCGATGGAGGGCTTCGCTGAGGATCGCATCGAAGACGACGGCGATCAGCCGCTGCAGTGGCTCTCAACAAGAAAGGGCGGCCACTCCGCGGCGGCGCTGCACGCAGACGGCTCGAACGCTGCAGCGGGGCGTACGGCCGCCGCGTCCGGCTCGGCCCGAGGAATTGCGATAAGGTCAGCACATCCGCAGCATCAGCCGCGATTGCGCGAGTCGTCCTTGCGGGATTCGTCGCCGATTTTCGCTCATGGCCATGGCCATCCGGCCGCCGGCGCCGACTCTGGCGCGCGCGTACGTGATCAGCGATCGACGGATTTCTCTCGTCTCTCATCGCATGAGCGCGCGGAATCATCGTGGCGGGCCTACACGCCAGTCGTCAACGCCAGTTTGCATTCGAATTCTGAATCCGCAGGAAACCGCGCGCGTACGCATTTCGACGCCCAACTTGGTCGACAGCAGCCACTGCAGCAGCTTCCACTGGGAATAAGCCGCAGTACATTCGGAGGCGCGCTGGCAGGAGATCGAATGTATCAGCAGGGGCTTTCGCATGCGCATGCGCAGCGGCAGCAAGGCAGCGCCCAGCCAGGAACTTCCCGCAGCGCGATCCAGCCGTCAAGGAGCAGCTTGATGCGGCCTGTTGCTCTTCCCAGGGCAGATGACCTCCTCCCCTCGCCACGTATGGCGCCAACGCGCGTGGAGCAGCTGCAGTGCGTTGACGGCAGTAGGGCGCCGTTCTCTCGCCGACCGAGCGTGCCACTATTCGCGCCCGCGCATGGATCGCACGCTCTGGAGCTGCCACCCGCTCCTCGCCAGGCCCGCTCCCTTTCTCCAGCGGGTCCCTCGCGCCTTTCGACCCAACCCCCCATGGCCACTGGGCTCCCCCCGCGCGGTGCTGGTGAGACGAGGCAGCCGCGCCAGTCGGTCTCGTACAGCCAGCCGGAGAGCTGGTTGCAACCCGGGCATTTCGACGATGCGGACGAGGCGCAGCCGCTCTCCTCTTCGCAGCCAGACCTGCAGCAGCACCAGCCGCGCCCTCGCCTCTTCGCATCGCCGCCGAGCAGCCAAGATCGGGGGCAAGGGCGTCCCTCGGTGCGCGGCGCCGTGCTGCTCCTGGGATATCGAGCCGCCGCTGAACCTGGGATATCGAGCCGATATCGGGCGCGCAGGAAACGCCGTGGAGGGGCCCGGCGCAGGGCGCCCTCGCGGCGGGGCCCTGGGTGCCCTCGCCCGGCGCGCGGGACGGGGCATGCAGGGGCTCCCCGGCGGGGCCGACGGGCGGAGGCGAGGAGCAGCGGGCCTCGCAGGGCGAGCCAGGGCCAGCCACCCCCGCAGGCCGTCGAGGAGGCGAGGACCCGGAGGGCCTCCGCGCCCTCTCGCAGGGCAGCGCGAGCGGGCGGCGCGCGCCGTCGCAGCAGGTGCCGCGCGGCGCGCTGCACGCTGGCCTGGCGACGAGCGCGTGGCGCAGATGTCGCACACGCAGAGTTTCGACGAGTGCTGGGCGGCCGCGGGGGGCGGCGGCGGGCGCCCCCCGGACCTCCTCGCCCGATCCATCGCCGCCGCCGGCCTCGCCGCCCGCCAGGCAGCGCCCTCCCGCTTCCTCGCCAGGCCCGACACCCTCGCCCCCGCCTCCGCCTCCACGGCCCCCAGCACCGCTGCCGCCGGCGCTCCGGGGTGCGCGTGCGCTGCGGGAGAGCGCTGAGCTGCTTGCTGAGGGGAGGCAAGGTACGGGGAGCTGTGGAGGCGGTTGATGGCGAAAGGGCCTGGTGTCGACAAGGTGCGCCATGCGAGCGAGCGCTGCGTGCGTGCCGCGAGCTCGGGCGGCGCAGTTCGCGGTGCACACGGCGTTCAACAAGGCGGAGCTCCTCACCGTGCGCGCCTTGCGCCCCGCGCCGCGCGGCGTGCGGCGGGGGCCGAGGCGCGGGCAGCTGCTGCGGACGAACGGGGCGCACGTGCCCCTCAAGGTGCAGAAGAAGGAGCTGATGATCGAGATGGTGCGGGGGGCGCCCCCGCCGCGGCCGCGCCGCGCCGACGGGCCGCGCAGCTTCTTGACCTCCTCGCCTCCAACCGCCTTGCGCCGGCCCGCGCCCCCGCCGCGCCTCCGCCGGCCCCCGCTCCCCTGCACCCCCGACTCCCGCCACCCCCGCCCCGCCTGCCCCCGCCCCGCCCCGCACGCCGCCGGCCGCGTGCCGGCCGGGGGCGCGGGGGCGGCCGGCGGTGGCGGAGCGGATGGACGTGGAAGGGCGGGAGGAGGAGGGGACGACGGACGGCGAGGGCGGCGAGGGGTGCGGCGGCGAGGAGCTCTTCTCGAGGTGCGCCTTGGGCGGGGGCGGCGGGGGCGCGGGGCGGGAGGCGACGGGGCGCAGCGGGAGCGAGCTGCCGGACGTGGACGAGAGCTTCGCCGCCTGCTCCATACTCGACCCCGCCCCGCCCCGCCCCGCCCCGCGCCCCTCCCGCCGTCCGCCCGCCCTCCCCGGCCCCCGCATCGACGGGGCGGTGACGCGTGTGCGGGGCAGGGAAGAGCGGGCGCAAGAGCGCGCGCAAGCTGGCCTTCGCGGCAGGGGCGCCCCCCGCGGAGCTCAGCGCCGGCGACGGCACCTCCTCCACCCTCCAGCCCCCCGCCTCCCCTCCCGCCCCTCCTCCAGCCACCCAGCACCCTTCCCCGACCCTCGTCTCCCCTTCCGAGCCGGCCCCTGCGGCTGGATCCGCCGCGCGGGCCGCCGCCGGCGGGCCCCCGCGGAGCGCGGATGTGGCGGTGCAGACGAGCCAAGGTGCGCTCGCGCCCCTCTCGTGCGCGCCGTGCGCGCGGCGAGAGGCGCGCGCAGACCTCCTGTGCGCCTCCTGCAAGCGCAAGGGGCCCCCCGCCGGCGAGCCTCCCGTAGAGGCGCCGCAGCGCCCGCAGCAGCCGGGGCGACGGAGCGCGCCTCCGGGCCGCCGCCGCCGCCGCCCGAGGGGCCGGTCAGGAGCCCCCCTCTGCCCAAGAAGAAGCGGCGGAAGGTTGCTGCGGCGCCGCCGGAGCCGCCGCCCCAGCCGCCGGCCCCTGCGACGCCGGTTGCGGGGCCCGAGAAGCCGGCGGCGGCGGGCGGGGCGGGGCGAGCACATGGCAGTCCCCCGAGTGGAGCCAGGCGCCGGCGAGCGCCCTCGCGGGGGACTGGCGCCGCTCCAAGCCCCGCGCACGCTCCACGCCCCGTCGCCCACGTCGCCGGCACCGGGCCCCGCTCCCGGCGCAAGCCGCCCGACGCTGCGGCGGCCGCCCCGCCGCAGCGAGGCGCGCGGGGGAGTGCGAGGGCAAGGAGCGAGTGCAGGCGGCCTCGCAGGGGCGGGCGGGGCCCCGCAGAGGGGGCGGGGGCCTCGGGGAGGGGCGACCCGGGGGGAGTCGCTGCTGCGGGCTGGGGCCCCACGCGCTCCTCCCTGGAGGCCCTCGAGGCCTCCCGCGCCCCCGCGCCCCCGTCCCAGGGCCTCTGCCCCCTCGTCTCCGCCCGCCGCCCCCTGCCCCGCCAGTACTGCCCGCCCCCGCACTCCCCCGCCCAGCCACCTGCCAGCCAGCCGCCGCCTCCGCCGCCGGAGCCCGCGGCACTGCCTCCTGAGCGTCAGCCCCAAGGCGGGCGACGGGCGGGCAGGAGCGCCCGCCGGTCGTCGCGTCCGATGGATGCGAGCCAGGAGCCCGGCCCGTCGCGCGCTGCGCCGGCGGAGGCGGAGGCGGGGGGCGGGCCGGGCGGGAGGGTGCCGGATGTGGGGCCCCTGGAGTGGCGGCGGGCGAAGCTGGCCCCGCCGATGGAGGTCGTTCTCCTCGTGCAGCCGTGCGCCGGCCGCCGCCCCTCGCGCCCCGCCCCGCTCGATCCCCCCGGGGGACGCAGGTACGGCGCCTTCCTCGCCGCGCGGGGGGCCCTCGTCGCCGCCGCCCAGCTCTCCCTCCCCGCCCCCTACTGGCGGCCCCTCCGCGCCTCGACAGCCCAGGTCCCCTCCCCGCCCCTAACCCCGTGGCGCGGGAGCGGGGCCGACGCGGGGGCAGGCGTTCGCGCACCGGGCGCAGGTGCGGCGCGTGGTGCCGCGGCCCGAGGTGGAGGCCGGCTGGCAGGTGCCCGCTCCGCGCCCCGCGCCGGCGCCGCGGCGAGCGGGGGCGGAGCAGGACGTGGTGGTGACCTTCCTGCCGCCCCTCCCCCGGGCGCCCGCCCGCCGCCCTCGCCCGCCTCCCCTTCCTCCCCCGCCTCGCCGCCGGTCCCCCGCCCCCCGCCCCCCACCCCGCCCCCTCGGGCGGGGCGAGCGGGGCGCAGGGGCGGAGTGGCTCCTGGAGAAGGGCGTCTACAACATCGCGCTCGCCCGGCCCCTTGCCCGGGCGACGCCCTCGCCGTCCCCTTCCCGCCCCCGCCCGCCCCGCCTCCGCCCCCGCCGAGGCCCGCTGGCGCTGGGGCCTCCTCCTCGCTGTCGGCCGTGCGCAAGCGCCTCGCGCGCGGCCCCGCGCCGCACCAACAGGGCCGGCAGCGCTCGAGGAGGAGCTGCCGGCTTCGCCCCTGGGCAGGTGCTCCCCCTGCACCGCGCTCGCTCGGGGCGCAGCCGACGGGCGCGGGGCGCGGGAGCAGCCTGACTGTGGCCTGGGGCTCCCCGCCTGGCGGGCCCTTCGTCGCGGACCCCGCTTCCGAGCAGACCGACAACCTCGGTGCCGCCCCGCCGCCCCGCCCCTGTCCCCGCCGGGCTAACCGCGCGGCAGTGAGCCCGTGGGAGGTGGGGGCGGTGGTGCGGGGGCCGGGGCGGGGGCGGGGACGGGGCGGGGCGCGGGGCGCGGGAGGTGCTGGCGTTCGCGAGGGGCCACCCCGCCATGGCGCTCCTCGAGGCCGCCCTCCACGCCGAGGAGGCACCCCGCCCGCCCGCACGCCCCCGCCCCGCCCTCACCGCCCCCGCAGGACCTCGACGCCGCCGTCACCCCCTCCCAGCGCGTCCGCCCGCCCCGCCCCGCCCCGGCGCCCTCCGTCTGAGGCGGGGGCAGCTGGAGGAGCGGTTCGGGCGCGGGCCCGGGGCGCATCGGCGCCGGCGGCGGAGGTCGTCGCGGAAGTCGTGACGGTGCGGCAGGGGCCGGGCGGGGGTGTGCGGCGGGGGCACTGCTGAGGCGGGGGCGGGGCCAGCTGGCGGGGGCGCTGGAGGCGGCCCTCCCCGCCCGCTCCCTCGGCTGGGCCATGGCCCGCGCCCTCGCCCGCGCCACCGCCGCATTCGCCGCCCCTCCCTAGCCCCCGACCTCGCCCTCTACTTGAGCTTCGTCAGCCATCTGCAGACTCGAAACCCTTCGGCTCGCAATTTCGAATTCATGAAGCACATGCTTGTCAAGTTTGTGTCCGCGCAATCCGAAACCGTGAACCTGCCGCCAAGCGCGTGGCAAATTTTAAATGCAGTCACTGAGTTCGGAAGCCACAGGGCCAGGCTCCAACATAAATTGCAGTGCAAGCCTGGCCATGCCATGCATATGATGGCCGCCGGGCAAGGCTTGAAACTTGGAAACTTGGAATTTCCGACTTCGAAATGATATGTATCGATGCCATGATGATCAAGAAATAAAAGCCTGATCATGAGTGAGATACTCTGATGATCATCGGACTCCGGGATCATCTGACTCAGTGATGATGGCATCACTGCCAGGCTGAGTCAGATGACCGGACCGTCGGACGATGAACCTCGGAGGAGCCTCGGACATGCGCAGCGGCAGGCCTACAAATGAATTCTAGGGGAGCTATGATTCCGAAATAAAGTCGCTGCTGCAGGCTGTCTCATGCATTTCAGACACGACCAACGACATCTGGACTAGCCCTAGCGGCTGTTTGGCTAGCAGTGGGCCGCCGGTCGAGTCGTAAGGGCTCAGACAGATAGGCAAGTGACGTCGAAAATCGAAATCGAATACCGAAGCTCGAGATCGAAACCCTAGGTCTACTTCTCGGCCTCGCACGCCGTCTCCATCCACCGCACGCCGTCTCCATCCACCGCACCTGCGACTCCCGCCGCGCCACCTCCGCTGCGCGCGCCTCGCCTCCGGCCCATCGTCGGGTGGTCCCGCAGCAGTAAGAGAGGCACTCGAAGATACGCTGACTGCAGCCGACGCGCTTGAGGGTTGTGCGCGCGACCCGAGCGAGTCCAAGCACAGGCCCGGTCATCTAGGGCTCACCTAGGTAAAACCCCTAGATGCTGCTCGCACTCATCTAGGGCAAAACGACACATCGAGGTGGGCACGAGATGAGTTTTTTTTCTTTTTTTCCTATCTCGTGCTCATCTAGGGCTCATCTCGCGCTCATCTCGTGCTCACCTGCGCCTGCTGCCGCGCCGCACCTGCATCCCGCACCCGCGCCCTGCAACAAGATCCAGTACTACGGTATCAATTGTACAACCACGGCTAGCTAGCTAGCTAGCGAGCTACTAAGCTACAGATACGTAGCTAGCTATCTACAAGCTAAACGGGCTGTATGTAGCACTGTCGCCCGCCACTTGCACCTTGGCGCGCGCGCCGGGGTGTCGCCAGAGGTACCTGCACGCGGGAAGTCACTACAAGCGGCTCCGGGCGAGGGGCGGGGCGGCAGCGGCTCTCAGGGTCTGCAAGCCGATAGGCTAGAAATAGGATGGAACACACTGCTAGTAAGCGCAGCGCGCCCTGGGGCGCGAGCGTACCTGGAGCCAGAGAGACCGCCGAACGCGGAACGCGGGTGAGCAACCGAAGGCTCCTGCACAGCGAACTTCGGAAGTCAGATCATCATTGATGTCCAGTAGGGCCTTATGGGCAAGCCTCGGGCCTGCAAACGGAAGTCCCAACAAGATCAAGGCGGACCTGCACAACCGAGGGCTTCTGCGCACAGTAGCACAATCAATGCGCATTTCCGATGGTCAGGAAGGCCTGTTGGGCACGGATTAGGCAGATGTCGGCTGTTCGGACCTGGCCAAGGCGACGGAATTCGCGTCTCGGCGCTCGGAAGGATCGCCGTCCACTCTAAAAAGCTAGTTAGGGAGCGTGGCACACGCTGGAGCCACGTGTACAGCGGGAGACCGACCGCGGCAGGTGTCCGTTAGTCCGACATGTGCGTGAACAGGACAGAATCTGCGCATAAACAAGAGGCAAACGCACGCTAGGAGTCGCGGCTCGACGCTGCTGCTCGGGCGTCAGCCAGCCCGGTCAGCTGGAGGAAGCCAGCCTGTGCAGTGCCGTTGACGAAGGTCTTATGAATGTGTACCCCGGTACAAATTGCGTACTGCAGCGTACAACTGCGCCGCAACTGCCGCCACTTACTACCGCGCGGCAACTGCCGCAGCGGCGCGTAGTTGCAGAAAGTACCAAGAACTGGCGCCCCGGCGAGAGTACCGTAGTTGCAGCGCGATATGGCGAGAGGCAACCGGTACACAGCCCGAGCTGCTAGCGAGCGAAAAGCTTCGTGCGTGCCACTTCTGGTACAATGTCTCCTATGAGTCCCCGGGGCTGAGTACTCGGTCACGCAGGGCGACTCGGCGACACAGCGCAGATGCTGACGCAGCGCGATCCATGCAGGGACCCGGCCTTGCAGCAACCGAAATCAACGGTTCGTACCACGCTTAGAAGTTTTCTCATAGACAGGTCATGGGGCCGCTCGCTGAGCGGGCCGGGTGGCAGCGCGGCGGGCGGCGGCGCGGCGGGCGGCGGCGCGGCGTGCGGCGGCGCGGCTCGTCGCACAGGGAGGAGGCGCGGCGGGCGGCGGCGAGGCTCTCGCGGCGGGGCGGCGGCTCTGGCGCGCGACGGCGGGGCTCGCCGCACGGGCCGGAGGCGCAGCGGGCGGCTGCGAGGCCCGCGGGGCGGGGCGGCGGCTCTGGCGCGCGGTGGCGGGGCTCGCCGCACGGGCCGGAGGCGCGGCGGGCGGCGGCGAAGCTCTCGGGGCGGGGCAGCGGCTCTGGCGGGCGGCGGCGGGGCTCGCCGCACGGGCCGGAGGCGCGGCGGGCGGCGGCGAGGCTCGCGGGGCGGGGCAGCGGCTCTGGCGGGCGGCGGCGGGGCTCGCCGCACGGGCCGGAGGCGCGGCGGGTGGCGACGAGGCCCGCGGGGCGGGGCAGCGGCTCTGGCGGGCGGCGGCGGGGCTCGCCGCACGGGCCGGAGGCGCGGCGGGCGGCGGCGAGGCCCGCGGGGCGGGGCGGCTGCTCTGGCGCGCGACGGCGGGGCTCGCCGCACGGGCCGGAGGCGCGGCGGCCGGTGGCGAGGCCCGCGGGGCGGGGCGGCGGCTCTGGCGCGCGACGGCGGGGCTCGCCGCACGGGCCGGAGGCGCGGCGGGCGGCGGCGAGGCTCGCGGGGCGGGGCGGCGGCTCTGGCGGGCGGCGGCGGGGCTCGCCGCACGGGCCGGAGGCGCGGCGGGTGGCCACGAGGCCCGCGGGGCGGGGCAGCGGCTCTGGCGGGCGGCGGCGGGGCTCGCCGCACGGGCCGGAGGCGCAGCGGGCGGCGGCGAGGCCCGCGGGGCGGGGCGGCGGCTCTGGCGCGCGACGGCGGGGCTCGCCGCACGGGCCGGAGGCGCGGCGGGTGGCGACGAGGCCCGCGGGGCGGGGCGGCGGCTCTGGCGCGCGACGGCGGGGCTCGCCGCACGGGCTGGAGGCGCGGCGGGCGGCGGCGAGGCCCGCGGGGCGGGGCGGCGGCTCTGGCGCGCGACGGCGGGGCTCGCCGCACGGGCCGGAGGCGCGGCGGGCGGCGGCGAGGCTCTCGCGGCGGGGCGGCGGCTCTGGCACGCGACGGCGGGGCTCGCCGCACGGGCCGGAGGCGCGGCGGGCGGCGGCGAGGCCCGCGGGGCGGGGCGGCGGCTCTGGCACGCGACGGCGGGGCTCGCCGCACGGGCCGGAGGCGCGGCGGCCGGCGGCGAGGCTCTCGGGCGGGGCGGCGGCTCTGGCGCGCGACGGCGGGGCTCGCCGCACGGGCCGGAGGCGCGGCGGGCGGCGGCGAGGCCCGCGGGCGGGGCGGCGGCTCTGGCGCGCGACGGCGGGGCTCGCTGCACAGGAAGGGGCTCGGCGGGCGGCGGTGCGGCGGCTCGCCGGGCGGGGCGAGGGCGTGGCGGGCGGCGGCGCGTCTCGCCGGGCGGCGCAGGCGGCTTGGCAGGCGGCGGCGCGGCTCACATGCGTGTGGCGATGTTCAAGAGTAATGTGTCTACGTAGGGGACACGTCGGGGCACGGCAGCGAGCACGGTGGGGCACGTTGGGGCACGGCGGTGGGGTATGGTGGGCCACGTCAGGGCACGGCCGCAATTATTTCCGAAATCTCGTTCCAACAAGCTATGCCCAGTGAATGGGTGATATATGAGGCTTTTTTAAGTCTTTATGTATAATATAAAGGCTGTTGTTGAGTCGTAATGTAGTCACCCTTCGAGGTCAGTTTTCATGATGACAGAGTTAAAACGTTGGGGGAGACTCATGATCATGATCAGATGTCAGGTTTGAGAGCTCGTCAGACGTTTTGGCAGCCTTTTCAACTTTACGGGTTAGGTTAACTTGCGAGCGCCGACCTTATTATATATTCTGAAAGCCCTCTTGATTGTCGTTCTTATGATGTACTTTGATTTAATAAACCTAATTTCCATCTAAAGATATTCAGTTCGAAAAGAAACGGATCCCGGATGTGGATGGCACATGGTGCCCTGGTCTCGCCATTGCCATCCCCCTAGGGCCCGGGCACCCCCGCTGATCTTATAGATTCTGAATCCACGTATAATACATGTTCTTCCACAGTGCTCCGACGCAGGCGCGGGGCCCGCCCTGGGGAGAAGGAGAACGGGCACGGTTCCGCGGGCCCATCCCGGCCCCTCCTGTGCCCCACCACTCCCTCGAGGCCCGCTGCCAGGCTGCGTGAGCACCTGCACCGGTACCTGGCGCCAGCGGGCTGCATGTGCAGCTGGGTGAGGGGACGCCGGGTGGGAGGCGGGGGCCGGGGGCGCGCGAGGCGTGCCGGGGCCCAGAGCGTGCCGGGCAGCGGCGGGGGTCGGGGGGCCGGCGCTGCGGGCTGCACGCACAGCTGGTGGGGGGCAAGGGCCGGGGGGCGCGCGAAAATATCGAATTCTCCAGCGAAAATGTCGAATTCTCAAGCCAGGTCGGAGGCATTGTTTGTTGTATACGCATGGACCTCACACCCGGGCAATTCCGCTTCGCTCCATAGCCCCCGATTCCATGCGTTTCAAGTGTATACCTCCAGCGTTTCATTAGTTATTTCACCATATACGTCTACCCCACCGATCCAGCTACGTCTACTATCCGATTCCCTAGGTCGAAGCCTAGCAATATCTGACGACTATACAAGGCAGAGGAGACAACAAGAATAGGCGAAGAGGAGCGCTGCCCCCATGAGCGCGGTCTGCAGAGCAACGTGGCAGAATAGTCTAGACGATATTAATGTGTACAATGAAGCTATCAGAGGAAACACGTTTAGCTTAATTTTAGGCGATAATGAAGTGTACATCGAAGCTAACAGAGGAAGCACGTTTAGGTTAATTTTAGGCGATATAGATGAGTACGATGAAGCTAACAGAGGAAGCACGTTTAGGTTAATTTTAGGCGAAATGATGAGAACATTGAAGCAACCAGAGGAAAAGCGTTTAGCTCTATCTAGGCGATAATGATGAGTACATTGAAGCACTTCGTGTCCCAAGAGCGCTCTGGTGCGGCCTCATCCACTTAATCTGGCTGCTTTTCCTTTCGGAAACTTGATAGCAACGACTTCTTTCTTTTCAGCGGCTTTGGGGGTGGCCAGGACAATCTTCGGCCTTCAGCATCAAGCCAAGGTACAGGTGAGTCAGTTCGAGTAAATGGAGAATTGGACCTAGAAGTCCCGGGTGTGTTAATAGGCGATACCTGAGTTTCTGGGGTGCGAGAGCCCTCAGTGTCCGATATTTCGAGGTTAATGGTCGTTTCGCAGCAACTACAATTCAATTTGCTGGTGACGTTGAGATGGAACATATCCATACATTTTCGAAGCAAATCCATCTATTAATGGAAAAATATAAAAAAACAAAGGAATGCGGCTATGGAGCCGTATCGCTGCCGAATATAGGAAAATACCTGTTTGTACCAACATATTCTGCATATGTGTTCTGTTTAGCAATAGCATCGGTTCTTTCAGCATAAAGGATGCATTTGTAGATACCAAACCTGGTTGCTCTCACCAAGAACTGGTAGTCTTCAAGGCCGAAATTTACACCATGATACGCGATCCCGAAATTATCATATGGAGTGATCACAACTGAAATATTCGGAGTACCACCCTCAACCTGGCAGAGTGCATAAATATCTGGTGGAATATCGACTACTACCTTATAATGATCACCAATTTCAACCAGAGAATCAACTACTGATGTCTGCTCATTAACAACAATGGGGAATATCTTGATTATATAGGGGGCATTCATACCGGGACATAGGTGCGAATCCGCGTCAGATTGTCGATCGGGTTTGGCGTGTCGTTCACGAAGAGAGGAGCTCCGATTGTTCCCCCAACACGAAGACCATCACCAATATATGCGCCGCCATTTCGACAGTTTATAGCTCCAGAACGAGATTCAAAAGAGTAAGTCGAAATAGGATCGCCGTAACTATCTGGATTGCCATAATTTGCGCTAAAATTAGCATTCGTAACTAGCAACTTTGTAGTTTTGACCACACCATTATTTTTATCACATCTGAGTTCCTGCAATCGAAGTTTATGTGTAGATCCGAAGGTGTTTAATGTCGGCTGAACTTCTGTTGATTCAAGACCTTCCACATCATCAAAAGTAGCGTGTTGTAAAACGTGGGTAGCTGGGGCGGCGAGTGAGAGCTGAGCTGTAAGGATGCGTTCAATTTCAGCCATTTTACATTAAAGTAATATAAATTTTACGGAGTAGGATCGTCAATAACATCTGGCTCCTGGTAAAATCCGGTTGTAAAAATATCAGCAATATTCACACCACGAAGTGCTGAAACAGCAGCTATATCTGTTCTCAGTCCAATTATCATAGTATTATAAACTCCTACCTCAGTGACAAACAAATCATAAGTAAATGTCAAATTGTTATAAACACAATATCCTCTACCAAAATGGTTTGATGCTTGAACAAAGAATAGGTAATTGTGACCTGGTTGATTGTTGTTTGCTCTGCACATCGAAAGCATTGCTGTGGGAAGAGGAATATTCATTCTCACACGATCAGTTCCTGTAATGGAAACCAACTCTGAATTTTCAAGAGAGACAGATGATGCAACATAGAAGTGAAGAAAAGGTTGCTGTGCAACTGGTGTATAGAACCGAATTCGTTGTGGATTTTCAACATTTTGTTCAAGGGAATCCGGGACATCATTGTATGCAATCGAAGAAGAGAGTTGACCTGAAATTCTGCAGCCACCGCCAATAAAAGCTCCTCCTGATCTCACAGTAACAGCAGCAGAATTCTTATCGAAGTCAAGGGCTTTCAGATCAACACCATAAGCATCAGGACCTCCATTTATTGGTTGGAAGAAGTTAGCATTGCTTACGAGTAGTCGAGTTGTTTTAACCACACCTGAGTTCTTGTCAGCTCGAAGTTCTTTTACTCGAATCATTGAGTTTTTGTCAAAAGAGTTACCATTCGAATTAGGTCGTTCAGTGGATTCCAGACCGCGAACCTCATCATTGACTTCGTGTTGGCGAAAATGATTTGCAGGGGATCCAAGTGAATAGATAGGTAACTGAACCCGATTATATTCGCCCATTGCTTATTTTACTAAGAAGGAAAGAAAAAAAAGTCGGCAGACAAGCCAAACTACCATCAAGCCAAAGTGATTAGATTCGCTCCAAGGGCTTGGTAAGCAACAGAAAGAGCTTGAATATTGGCTGTCATTGCTTTGATATTGCTATCGCACTCAGAGTATTTAGCAACAGGATCACCATAAGCCGATTGCGCAAGGACATTAACCAAGAGGTTTTTATATTCATGAACAACTGGGGACAGTTTGTTAGTTTGCTGTATCGTTTTTTCGACATTTTGTAGCGCGGCTACAAGTTTAATAGTATCAAAAGCAAGAGCGACAGGCTCAGAAGTAGTAGAAGGAGATCCACCAAGTGGATAGGTCGCCATTTATTATACTGTGACATTTTATTACGGCAGTTAAGCAGCCTGGCTGCGCCATTGATCTATTTGATCTTGTAGACCTTTGCATTTCTTAGATAATTCTTTAACGGCTTCTATGAGAACTGGAATTAAACCCGTGTATTCGAGAGCTAAGTAACCATCTTTATTGCTCGCACATACAACTTCTGGTATTACCTGTTGCACATCTTGCGCAATTAAACCTAATCTTGTTCCGTCTTTTTCACTTCCGATTCGTTTAAAACTCACTCCTTCTAATTTTTCAATTGCTGAAAGAGCGCCGGTTATCTTTTTAATATCGGTTTTGTATCTTCTATCGCTACCTTGTCCGAGATAGTTTCTAACCCACATGTAACCATCGTCATTTATAAATGCTACGTGAACATCGGATGCATTTCGAAACTCTACTACTGTTGTTGCATGTCCTCTAATATACGTAGTAGAACCTGTCCCAAAATACATTCTCGGGTAATTATCACCGGAGTTTATCCAATCTCCGGTAGCCCAAGTTGCCGACAGCGGTTTACTAAAAATGTTATCCCAACTGATCATACCATTTGCTGGTGAGGTTCTTCCTACTTCTTTTGTCCATCCAATCATCCCAACGTGACATCTTCCCTTTCTTGCAATAAATCGAATATGTGAGAAATTCGCACAAAAGAAGGATGTCCATGTTAACCCATCATGCCAATTTGAATCGGCTACATTTGAAATATTTTGATACGTATTTACTCTCATTATGTGATTCCATCTATTGTTTCGATATCCACCAATATCAAAATATCTACAATTCGTCGAACAGAAATACTGGACATGACAGGTTCGCATTCCACTGGGAACTTCCATTTGCATGTAGTCACCACTTGTGGTATCATTTTCGATGTGGCTATAAAATCCTTCTACTGGATTGTCTGTTGTAGGTTTCCAACCTGTTCCCCAAGATCCTATAAAATAAACAGTTGCACTATTCCATCCTGAAACCACATCAAAACTGGTAATGTTTCCAATTGAATTTGTGACATCTGTTAACGACAGATAGGATGTAGGAATAGTAGGTTTACTGTAAACATTATTCCAATGAATAAAACCGGTGTGACCACCATATGAACTACTATTAGCTCGATCATGCGTAAAACCAATTCCCATAATGTGAACTCTTCCAACTCTGGGATAAATACGGAGGTGAGTAAATCGACCGGCAAGGAAAATTGGGACATTGTTTAACCCGTTGTGGTGACCGTCTGCGTTACCATCATGTGGCTGATAGTTATTTACTCTTGTAATAAATACTATTGCCCATTACTACGGACTCCCCAAATCTCAAAGTAACGGCAATTAAACCATGGTAAATGTGTAAGGTATGCTGTTCCATTCACTAATGCGGTGGGAATTGTATACTGAATCCAAGTTGTTGTAGACACTTCATCTTGACTTTCACTATTATACACATGACTACCATAATTATATCCTGGATCCCAAGCTGTTCCATACCCAACCGACCAAGTTCGCCCGATGAATGATAAGCACCACCTGCTACTGTGTCATCAAAAGCGTAGAATTTCGGAACGTCATAACCATTTCTTTTTAATGTTGCAACATCAATGGTTGTTGCATTTATAGTAGTTCCTGTAATTGATGGTGCGCTTACACTTGTAGTAACATTTAAAGTCCTCCTACCCATAAATTACCATTATTATATGATTTTAATAATGCTAAATCGGAGCCATTGCGAAACTCCACACAAACATTATCAGAGTTTCCATAACCACGAATATATGTCGTATTACCATTTCCAAACCAAAATCTTTCTATATTGTCTGTTGATTTTAACCAATTGTCCACTGTCCATTTGCTGTTGCTGGGAGGTCTGCGGCTGAATAAAATGACGGTTTGCTAAATATATTATCCAAGAGATCATGCCCAATTCATTGTCGGTTGCTCTCTGTCTACTCCAACCGAAAACCCCGTAAGATGAATGCGACCTTTTCGACCTTGAATATATATCTTTGTGTAAAACTCACAGTTGATTGAGGCAAACAAAACAGTATTGTGTGTTCCATCTTGATTGACTGCCTGGATTTCCTGATATGCATTTATACGTTTTAAGAAATGTTGATATCCATTCACAGTTTGCCCGTAAATATCAAAGTATCTACAATTATACCACGGCATGTGCTGGATGTAAAACGATTTCATACCTTCTGGAACTGTCCAACGCATAAAACAAGCGCTACAATCTTCATCATTTTGTGGTGTTGTATAACATCTGTTTGTCCGGTTCTCGGACTCCAATTGACAGTCCAATTATTTGCGCTTCTATCTGTCGAAACCACATCTAATTGGTCAAAATCGTAACCTTTTGGTATTGTGGTTCCACCAATTTGTAAAGTGGTAGCATTCACAGTTCCTGTTACAGTTCCACCTGTGAGAGGTAGATAATTCGCAAGTGCCGCCGCTAATTCTGCATCGGTTGCATAACTGCTTAAATCCGCGGTCGTAAGATATCCTTTATTGGTAAGGTAATCATCTGTAACAACACCGGAAAGGGTTGTATTGTGTAAGTTTTTCGCCGCCATTCTCTGATTGACTTCTAAGGCGCCACCTGTTGTCGTTTTAATCCATGCCATCTCACATTTTCCGTGATCGTCTGTGGGTTGTCCACAACAGGAAGGTAGTTTACAACTTTCTCCCTTGTGAAAACTATCTTAGGTCTTGCTCCATCATATGCGCTTTGATCTGTAACGTTTATTTGAATAGCTGCTGAAAAATCGGCTACTTGTCCTGTTTCACTGGGTGATAATTCGTAACATAGATACTGGGGAAAGTATCATTTACTCCTACATTAAATCACCATCATAAACTCCATTTACGATTGGATCCCTGGGTAATCTTACTGCAAGAGTTCCACCATCGGTGTGCCTGTTTCACCTGTAAATGAACCATTGAGACTAACATAATGATCATTCAAATACAATCTTTCAGGTGTATTACTTGATTGGTAAGAGTGACTCCATTAAAAACGTTTCCGATTGCATTCAATTGTGCAAAAACTGGCTGTTCGTCTATTTCGTCCCAATTGTGCCTATGTGCAAAATCTGAGATATCCACTTTTGTGTGGGTATGTGCAAAATCTGTAATATCTGCTTTTAGGTGAGTATGTGCAAAGTCTGTAATATCTGCTTTAAGGTGGGTGTGTGCAAAATCTGTGATATCTGCTTTTGTGTGAGCATGTGCAAAGTCTGTAATATCTGCTTTTAGATGAGTATGGGCAAAGTCTGTTATTTGATCTTTTGTGTGAGTGTGGGCAAAATCTGTGATTTGCGCTTTTGTGTGAGTATGGTCAAAATCCGTAATATCGGCTTTGACATGAGTATGTGCAAAATCCGTAATATCTGCTTTAACATGTTCATGGTCTGAGGGTGGGAATTTTTCGGGTGCGTCAGGGATATTATCCCATCTAAAATAATCTTCTGTTACGACTCTTGAAATATTTTCGTTATGAATGTTTTTCGCTGAGGCTCTCTGATTGATTTCTAAAAGACCCTCAGGAACTCCACCATTATAATTTGTTTTAATCCATGCTACCTCACATTGTTTATAATCATCGCGATCTCCTAAAGTGTTTCTGCTGCGAGTTGCTCACGGCTAAATATTAATTTTGGTCTTGATCCGTCTAAATCGCTTACATTAGTCACATTAATTTGTATTGTTGCATCTTTGTTATCATAGTTTGCTGGATCAGATGGTAGAGAAATAAATCCTGCTGTCATCGGACATCATCGGGGTAGTAGTTTGTTAAGTAGATTCCTGGTTTTGTATTTTTAATTTCAATTCCACCACCAAGTGGTAATATTACATCCTTGTGGGTGGTCTAATATACAATTCACCGTCCATTGTGGTGCCTGCATCGATTCCCTGACGATTCACATAATAATCGTTTAATTGTAATCTTTCTGGTGTGTTTATATTTTGGTAGAGACTCACACCATTGTTAATATCTCCTAATAATACATTTCCTGCTGATGCAAAAGTGGGCTGCTCTCGTATTTCGCTCCAAATATGTAAATGGTCTTCTGGCGGAAACTCAGGTGGAATTCCATCGATATCGCCCCAATCATGCCTGTGATCTTCAGGTGGATATTTCTCAGGTTTACCAAGATCTCATCCCAATCATGGTTGTGATCCTCTGGTGGATATCTCGCTGGTTTGTTGTTGATCTGTTCCCAATCTGGAAAGAACTCAAAAAGCTCCGGTTGTAAACCATCTGGTAAAACTCCTCATGGGTTCATAAGGTTGCTCATAATCCAAACTGGTGGTTCGAGACCATCTGCTAAATATTCCTCATGGGTTCATAATTCTGTTCATACTCATACTCTTGTGGATCTAAACCATCGGGTAAATACTCTTCCTCATTTGGGTCGTATTGATCATACTCATACTCTTGCGGGTCGAAACCGTCAGGTAAAAACTCTTCCTCATCTGGGACAAATTGGTAATCATCAAGCTCTAATATATCGATTTCAGGAGGTAAATACTGTTCATCTATTTGTTTTTTCGGTTCGAAGATAGGTTTATTGCGAACTTGCTCCCACTGACAATATGTTGACCGAAAGGAACTGTCTCATCAGCAACTCGCTCTCGACCAGGTCCATCCGGGATTGGCGGCTTTGGTAACCTGGAAGAGGTGGTATAGGACAATAGGTCCGAAGTAGTAGTTGAAATGTTGATAACCTGCTCTTCGGTGCTAACCTTCTTACCATCCTGATAAATATTAGTTCCATGATATTTCTCCACTGCCTGGTGCGAAGCCCTAGTCATATCTATCATGCAATGCCGGAGCAGGTGCCTGTCAGCCTCAATCAAGATAGAGCGAAGGTGCATCCAGGAATATCGAACCTGGTGGCTGGCTCGGTATCGATTTGATTTACATCAAACCCGAAAGAAGATTTGCTTCTCGTGCAGCTGTAAAAAGTAAGTCCCAGGGAACGGCTGAATTTGTGATGCAAGCACTGATATTGCAGCATCTTCGCCAAGGAGAATTCGCCAGTGATTTGAGCCGCAGTTTTGTTTGCGACATCATTTGATTCATCAATTAGACGTAGAGCTGATGTATGGACCCCTCTATCATTTTGGAGCCTAATATCAATCTACCAGAATCATACTTGGAGACTGTGCCTGAGGAGGCAATTCGCAGGTGTCGTGGCAACGCCTGGACCATAATTTCAGCAACAAAGTTCTCAGTGGACCAAGACAGAATCTCTGTGCAATATCTGGGGCACCAACGTGGAGTTCCGCAGAATTAATGCAGCTGGTCGACTAAACTCGGTCCTGTGGATGTCACGATCAGCATGAAGTCTGCAAGATGCTTCCAAATACGCGAATATTTATGAGTCGATCATCAACGAAATCTGGAGATCTACGAAGTGGCACTGCTTCTTCAAGATGTAGGACATTTTATATAAGCCCCTTTTAAAATGAAGGTCATTCTCTCACTATCAGGTGGAGGTGCTCGTGGAATAGTCATAGCCGAATTCTACAACGGATTGAGGCGATTACTGGAAAGCAATACCACAGCTGTTTGATTTCTTTGCAGGCACCTCACAGGGGCAATAATAGCGGCGGATTGGCGATCCATCAGCTCCAGCTCTGTTCTTGCTTACCGATATTCTGCAGGTGATATCTTGAGTCTATATCAAACGAACTGCCAACAATATTTGCAATCCAAGATCACTGACAAGCTTGCTCTCAGGCAGCCGCTATGATGCAAACCCTCTGGAGTCGGTGCTCACAGACGTTGCCCAGGACTACACAATTGCAGAATCGACAAAAGATGTATTAATAACAGCGTTTGATACAGTTCGGATGCAGCCCGTAGTTTTTACGAAGGATGGGCCATATTCAAGCACGTGATTCGTGATGCAGTGAGAGCATCTTCTGCAGCGCCTACATTCTTTCACGAAGGTTCTAGGGGACAAACCTGTTGACGGGGCAATTGCCTGTTTGAATAATCCCTCAGTTGCTGCACTCAGCCAGCCAGTAAAAATTTACGATGCAGAAGATCCAATTGTTCTTGTGAGCATTAGCTGTGGTGAAGTCCAAGCCAGTGAGCAATTGACTGCAGGCTTTTCGAATTCGGAGACGTCAGGCTGGGGCGCACTGGGCTGGATCCTATCCCTCTCAGGCAGCCCAATCATTTCTATGCTAATGGCTGGTAGCGAGCTGGAATCGCACTTTCAAATGCAGGAACTGCTTCCAGTTGATGCGGATAGGAATCTAACAAGATACTGGCGTTTAAGTGTTCCGCTACCAGCTGCAGTCATGAGCAAGCTTGACGATGCCTCCCCATCGAATATTTCTTATTTGATTTCCACGACAGATTTATGGCTGAAACAAATCGAATAAATGCTAAATAAATGCACTCTGCAGCTTTCTACTGGCGAACTATGACCTACTGAACGATGAGAGACTAATCATATCGTCTTCTTTAACAGTTGAGCCGCCATTTGATGTCAACTGGTTTATAATTCCAGATGCAACATTACAAGCAACGACTTTGAGGAATTGACCACCTTCTCATGTGCGACCCAACTCAACAGGGTTCCAAGGGGGCACTTTACCTAATCCCTGGATTAAAGTCGAGTTTCCCAGCCTTTTGAGCTACATCAAATCATTATGTATGGGCCAGCATTTGCTGCCGGAGTCCTATTTAATTTCAGCATTCTGACCAACTTAGGATATGTCCAAGATGGGAGGCTTTTTGAAAATACGGTCCTAGCAAATGTGCTTGCTGCGAACCCAACAATGGCAGGCTTCGATCTAATGCATAGTGACTCGCATTTGTTCACCCCACAGGTATAACTATGTGCAAATTATAACAAACGAATTTATAAATGTGAATGCATTCCGGCTTGATTTCCGGGGACGTTACATTAATTAGGCGGCGGCATGAATGCCCAGGAAATCAGAGAGAGTCCAAGACGTGTTGGAATAGTTCTGCCAGATTTATCTTTCTCCCAAAATGGTGCTCCATTACGCCCTCCCAGTCGCCTCTTAATGTAATTCTCTCTTCGCTGATACCAAGTTGTGTTTTTGGTTGCGAGCTCCTTTTTGATTCCGTCAGGACCAAATCGGCGGTAAGCTTGCAGAAAACCTAGGTTTGTTTGTTTGTGTGTGCTTGGCTTATCTCCAATCGCAACAAGTGATACTTTTTTGTCCCGCATCAACGGTAAGTACTTTTCAATCTGAGCTATGGGCATCAACTGCGACATTTTTTATATATTGTGCCAAGAAATAAAACGGGGCGCAACCCAGGCGCCCGAGCGAGCGGCTTGTCTGCGACTTTTCAAATCAGTTTGGCGCAGCGGTCGCTGCTTGTCTGCAACTCTGGCGACTTTCCCTAAGTGATGAACTGGAGCTCCCCAGACCATGGCAATCCATTCAGTAATACATCATCACCATCTCTGTCTACAATGCGCAGTCGCAAGGAAGTCAGCACAAGACGCTCTTCGATGGAGATCCATTCGCTTGATGATCCTGATTTATATAAACGAATTTGCCAACGTCCTGACTCATTGAATTCGAGCAAGCCCGTAGTTGCACATTGTTTTGGCCCCACGGCGAAGCTTTGAAGCAAATGGTCGAAGCTCTTCACAGACTAGGAATAGATACTGGTCGCTGTTCATGTCAATTATCTTTGGAAATTCGACAGCATAACCAAGTGGCTCACTCCGCATTCTTTCGGTGAAATCCACGCCATATTCAGGGTGTGAAGGTGTTACTGGAATGCCAGCAACCTCGAGATATCGCTCAGCTGCAGTTACTGATCTTTGTCTCCTTCAAACACGATAGAGACAGCTGGAGGGCTCATTTCGGTTCAGCCCTAGCAGATTCGATAGAGCTTTGAAACTGGCAGGTTACTGTGCAGGAACGGTTGCAATAGGCAGACATCTTCAGTGTCTCTGGGTCCCGAAACAATTTGAAATATGCTATTACGATTCCCCCAGTTCAAACTTAAACGATAGGCCAAAGTTGTAAGATCTGTTTCGCCCATATTTGCAGTAGTAATTATACCAGGCTCAAAA